>JAQHUG010000159.1:749996-769378 GCA_028555095.1 Dicrostonyx torquatus
GAGGCAGGCGGATCTTTGTGAGTTCGAGACCAGCCTGGTCTACAAGAGCTAGTTCCAGGACAGGCTCCAAAGCCACAGAGAAACCCTGTCTCGAAAAACCAAAAAAAAAAAAAAAAAAAAAGAATATGAAGAACTAAAACACAGCTCGGACTATATAATGAGAATATGTCAGTAACCTGGTGGGGGTGGGGAGACAGTAGTGATAATGATGACAATTAAAAAAAAAAAAACCTACAAACTTAACTACAGCACTTAGTACAGTTCTAGTTCTATACAAAAGCTGGGAATTACCTAGCTATATTTATTTTCCTTTCCATTTCACTCTCTTACAGTGGGAAAAAAAGGCAAACAAAAACAAAAACAAAGAAACAACTGAATACAGAAGAAGTCACCCCAAATTATCTCATATTTTACTTGTTCGGTTTCCACTGTGAAGATTTTATAGCACCTACTCCATAGATTATTAAAGCAGAAAGCGGTCTGTCTGGCACATACATCTACCTTAGTATTTATATCTTTACATAACTATTTTTTTCATACTTGTCCAAAGTCTTGGAGTGTAGGAACCAAACAGCATTCTCTCTATATATGAAACCAGGAATTCTGCCTGGCATGGTGGCACATGGCTTTAATCCAAGCACTTGAAAGGCACAAGCAGGTGGGTCTCTATGAGGTCAAGGCCAGCCTGGTCTACAGAAATCCATAAGCATACTAACTATAAATTGCCATTCTATTTTTAACTTAGAAGTATTACTTTGTGAAAGACAGAAAACAAAAAATAAAGTCTCATTTCTCTTTATTGATATAGACTATAGTAACCAACTGTTTCTAAATGAATTGCATTTTTATAATAAAACTTTCCAAGGAACCTAGCTTTCTTTGGAATATTAACAGACCCAGGATTATTCATGAGAAGCTACTCAGTCTAAATGTCACACAGAAAGACCAAGAAATGTTAAGAAAAGAAAATACAATTAATTTGCAGGGAAATATTATAATGACTCACTGAAATAATAAAAATATTTTCTGGTAGATTGGTGAAATCTAGGATTCCTTATTTTGATAAAATTATGGCAAGATGTGCAGAAACCTTTTGCATAAAAATAATTTTGGCAAATAAATGAGTTATAGTATAAGTGCATCATTAGACAAATGTATTTTAAATTGATCCTTTTCACAAAGTATGTCATTTTAGAAACACCAATATATTATTTTAATTATATCTTTGATTTAAAAAAACTTACCTGACATTAGATACTCTGATATGAAAAGTACTAGAACTTATCCAGTAAAATAATTTATATTATACAGGTATCAAGAAAAAAAGAAACATGAACCTGCACTTAAGTGAACCTTTCAAGCCCTTCTGCTAGAATCACATAGTTAAAGAACATCTGACACTTAATAAAAATGTGACATACAAATGGTAGATTCTATCTTCCTAAACCATAACACTTAGCTGTAAAATTACAAAAACTATCAAAGAATGAATTTTTCACATGTAATTTCTCTATTGCCAGCACTCATAAACCATACCCATGCATGACAGCACATATCCATAACCCCAGCACTCAGGAGGATGAAGCCATGTTACAATACACAGTGAAGTTCCAAGGCCAGCCTGGGTTAGAAAAATATGAATTTTAATTTCTCCTTTTCTATTTTGCATAATCATTAAAAACAAAAAAGACATAGATAAGCAAAAATAATGTGTAATAATGTATTAATTTTAAAAGCTTTTAAGGGTCAGTGAAAGTCTCTATTAGTAATTGTATAAATAAGTCTTCAATTATAAAAAGCTCTTCCAAAATTTAAACTCAACTGAAATGACATCCAAAAAGAACTTTATTTACTGACCTCCTGGTTCAAACCGAGAACTACCAGCAATCACAAGCAACAACTGATCCTATGATCCATCCCACACTGCACCTGAGGACAGTTCTGCCAACATATTCTAGCTCTAGAACCACAGCTACAAGCACTGAATATCCAAGTGTGACTTATATCCAGGGAAGGACATTGCAGCAACCCAAAGTGTTAGAGCTACAATTGTCGTAAACAAAATCCTCTATATGTTATTAGTTCAGAATCATGACAATTCTCTTAAACTTGGACTGAATGACCCCAGAGACACTTGTCTCCATATCCTGCTACACAAGGACAGCTTATGCATAAACAGGACAATGTCAATGGAACTAGATTCAAAAGGACCTGAGGACACACTCTTTATCAAGCCCATCTCTTGAAAATTCTTACAATTACCTTCATAGCTACTAGTTTACTGAGATGCGAACACTGATTACAAGGAAAAGGGGGGGTTACACTTTTGAACTCATCTATAACCAAAGAACCTACTCAACTAGCACACTAGATCTCACCTAAACAAAAAAGCATTTTCCTGTACAAGCTATGCCTCAAAATGGGATCAACGGCTATTACAACAAATGGGAGATGTGCAGACATCAAGGAGAATCACAAGAAACAGAATAAAGAACACTCTAGCAAAATAACTGGAAAAGAAAAAAAGACATGCAAGAAATATAGTACAATACCTCCAAAGGAACACATAATTCTCCAGCAACAGATCTCCATGGGGAAGAAATCTATGAAATGCCTGAAGAAGCACTCAAAACAAACATGAGAGAAACTCATAAGATGCAAGAAAAAAAGATACATAATATAGCAAAGTGAGAAAGGAAATTCACAACACTGGTGGAAAACTAAGTAAGAAGGAACAAAAGAAATGCTGAAATTGAGAACTTTTACCACTGCAACAAAAAAATACAAGCCAGAGTAACCACAAAAGAATAAACCACTAAAAGAAAAAAAAATGCCTAAAATTCTGAACAAGTGTATTGAAGAAAGTAGAAAAAGAAAAGGAAAGAAAAAAGAGAGGCAGGAAATGAACAAAGACTATGAGTCATAGGACTCATACTGATTGAACCAATATTCATAAAGAAATTCCAACAGAAGAAAATGAACAAGGCTCCTAAACTTGTTTAGCGAAGTAAGAGCTGAAAACCCACAATCTGCAGGAAGATACGTCAGAACTTTCTATAGTAAAGTGGCAGTTGGAGATGTCTGTGAGATTGTGACTACTCCAGCACTGTGGAACACAATCAAAAGGAGGTCAGCTTTCTTGTTCTCGGAGTATCAGTATGCTATTGTGTAAGGTTGAGCTAATCTGGAGGCCTGATAACAAAAAACAAATCACAGAACGTGAAGTCAATCAACTCATCGCAGTTCCACGGTGAGAGCTGCAGGGGCAGCTGTGTAAAGGGGAGAGCCAAGCTACTTTAACTCCATGTTTAAAAGATCATATACCAATATCAAGTTGGTTTCATTCCAAGGATACAAGAATGGTCCGACATAAACAAATCAGTAAAATTTAGTGAAGAAAGGAAGGAAGGAGAAAAAACTGATTACATGAAGTACAAAAGGCCTTTGACAATGTTTAACAGCCATTCATGACAAAAAAAAAAAAAAGACAAGACTCCCTCCACTCTTACCCAGTTTAGAGCTTGAAGTCTTGGCTATGCAATAAGGAAAGAGAAAGGAAAAAGAAATACAAATAGGAAAGAAGTAAAATGATCTTTATTTCTTAATATCTGTTACACTTAAAAAGCACTAAGGACTCAACCAGAAACTTTTGCAGATCTGATTTTAAAAAAACACTTTGAACATTTCATCAAAGTAACAAAAAAAATGCAGCACATAAAACAACAACAACAACAAACCAAAACTGTCTTTTCATATGTCAATAATGAAGGGACAGATGGAAAGACAGAACAAAAACTAAAGTTGGTCTACCTTTCAAGTTTTAAGCCAGGAGGGGCTACCTAAAAGTGAAACCATGGGGTTGGGAGATGGTTCATTTAACTAAGATTCATATACAGTAGCCTTTAAATAATTTGGAATAAACAAAAGATAAACAACTTCTTCAATGACAACTTGAAACACTGTAAGAACAAACTGAAATGATGCCAGAAAACAGAAAAAGCATCCATGTTCATTCAATTGCAAAGTCACAAGCCTTGGGGCAATACATATATTAGTAGAAATGAATTAAATTATAAAAACTAGGTAGTAACAAGTTTGAGATATTGGCCGAACATTTATAAGTATTAACTCTCCGTGTTAGTTATTTGAGAGCAGATGATCAGGACAGAAAAACTCTGCCAACAGGGGAGTCTCTGTGGATAAAGTGTTGTGTGCAAGCATGAGGACCACAGTTTGGATCCTAAGGACCCACAAGAAAGCTAAGCAGGCTTAGGAGAGGGAAAGGGAGGGGAAGAAGAGGAGAAGAGGGAGGGGAGAGACAGATAAATTACACACACATAAACTAACATACATAAACAAACTCATACCACATATAAATGTGAAAAAGAGACAAAGAAGGCAAGTATATACTGAACACGATATGTTCTGGAATCAACCACATGCCAGGTCACAAGTCAAATCTCAAATTTTGTTGTTGTTGTTGTTGTTGTTGTTTTGTTTTTCGAGACAGGGTTTCTCTGTAGCTTTTGGAGCCTGTCCTGGAACTAGCTCTCGTAGACCAGGTTGGCCTCGAACTCACAAAGATCCGCCTGTCTCTGCCTCCCAAGTGCTGGGATTAAAGGCGTGCACCACTACTGCCTGGCCAACTCTCAAATTTAAAAAAAAAAAAAAAAAACTCAAAAAAAAAAAAGGCCGGGCGGTGGTGGCGCACGCCTTTAATCCCAGCACTCGGGAGGCAGAGGCAGGCAGATCTCTGTGAGTTCGAGACCAGCCTGGTCTACAAGAGCTAGTTCCGGCGCAGGCTCCAAAGCCACAGAGAAACCCTGTCTCGAAAAACCAAAAACTATAATCACATCATGTATCTTTCTTAAGCAACAATAGAATATAACTAAGAAATCAACAGTAAGAATCATGGAAAACATATAAGTACATGGAATTAAACAATGGTTATAAAAGACCAATGAATAATGAAAGACATTAAAATAAAAATTAAATTACTAAAACAAATGAAAATTAAAACAAAATTTGAGAAAGACAGAAAAGGCAGTACTAAAAGGGAGGTTTGCAGTAACAAATACACACACCCCAAAAAAAAAAACAAAAAAAAAAAAAAACAGTATTTCATGGAGCTGGAGAAATTAGACTTGGCCACGAAAAAGGGCCCAACTCCCAGGAACCACTTCAGGTGGCGTACAACCAGCTAGCTATATATAGCTCCAGCTCCAGGGGATCTGGAACCTGCACACCTATAATTCCAGCTCTTGGGGGGTGGGGGGGGATCTGAGTTCAAGGCCAACCTGGTCTCAGATTCTAAGACAGCCAGGAATACAGCAAGAAAGCCTGTCTCAAAAAACAAAACACCAAAAGCTATGCTTGAAAATCAGTCAATGATATACTGAATGGAAAAGAGCAGAAAACTGTTTCCTCTACACTTTGAAACAAGAAAAGGACGTCTGCTGGACAGTGGTGGCACATACCTTTAATCCCAGCACTCAGGAGACAGAGGCAGGTGACTCTCTGTGAGTTAGAGGCCAGCCTGGTCTACAAAGTGAGTTCCAGCACAGCCAGGGCTACACACAGAAACCCTGTCAAAAAGAAAATAAAAATAAAGGATGCCTATTTAATATGGCCAAAATTTTAGCAAGAACAATCCAAAAAGCTAAAAAAAAATCCTAAAAAAGGAGGAACTCAAATTTATCTATGCATAGAGATGAGATGATTTTAAGAAAACCTAAACGCACCAATCAAAAATTTGTTGAAACTGATAACTACATTCAGGAGTTTTAGTGTACAAAAGAAGCGTACAGTGCTGGTAATAACTCAAAAGTTATTATAGTGCTGTCCCACATGTACAAGGTATGAGTTAGATGGCTAGCAATGCATAAGCCAGGCATCTGCTAAGCCACACTTTTAGCACCAGCACTCTAGGTGACAACAGGAGGATCAGAAGTTCAATATATTCCTGTTTATACAGACCCAGTTTAAGTCAGTCTGGAATGTATAATAATATCCTTTAAAAATAATATTAAATGGCACAGCATAGTAAGTATAATGTGATTTGTGGCTTAAAAAGTGATGATAAAAAAATAAACAAATAAATAAAATATTCCATAATGCTACACAAACACTACAAAATGTTTTTCTCTTCTTGCTTGTTTAACCTGACTGCCATACATTAGTTTTTTAAAGTCAAGACAATCAAAAACTCACAAACTGTAACTATAATTAACAATCTGCTGAACAGGAATTCAAAATGCCTATGATCTCTGCAGCAACAACTCCACTACAACAAATACAGCATAAGCCTCACATAACATGAAAAAAAGTTGGTACAACTATTACTTCCTTCCACTCAAAACTTTTATACTCTAATATTTGAATTTCATAGAATTTTCCTATTATGAAATATTATTCATTTTCCTTAAATATTTAAAATGTAAATGCCAGTGGCTAATTAACCAAACTACAGAATTTAGAAAGAAGCTATAAGTTGTTGACTTCAGAGTCCCCCAAATAAAAGCCTTGTCATGGGTGGGAGGATGATGGCTAAGCAGTAAAAGCATTTCTGTAAGCCTTGAGTTTAATCCTCTGGGCTTCACCACACACTTTTTAGTGAACGAACACACACACACACACACACACACACACACACACACACGAGCGCAAATAATATATACATGCATACATGCACAAATAGATAAATGTAATTTTAAATATTTAAGTCTTATAGTATAGTATATAAGAGGCTTGAAATTCTTTGTCTTTCCAACTCCTTAGATGGCCTAAATCCCAAAACCCTTTTCAGCATTCAGAATTTCAATCTCTTAATTTTTGTTTTTGTTTATGTATTTTTGAGTTTTGTTTGTTTTTCAAGACAGGGTTTCTCTGTAGCTTTGGAGCCTGACCTGGAACTAGCTCTTGTAAAGCAGGCTGGACTCAAACTCAGAAATCCGCCTTCCTCTGCCTCTTGAGTGCTGGGATTAAAGGCATGTGCCACCAGCGCCCGGCTAATTTTTGGTTTTTGTTGTTGTTGTTTTTTCCTTTTTTTAAAGATTTATTTATTTATTATGTATACAACATTCTGCCTCCATGTATGCCCGCACGCCAGAGGAGGGCACCAGATCTCATTACAGATGGTTGTGAACCACCATGCGGTTGCTGGGAATTGAACTCAGGACCTCTGAAAGAGCAGACAAGGCTCTTAACCACTGAGCCACCTATCCAGCCCCTAATTTTTATTTTTTAATGTACTGAAAAATGCCTCTAGGGAAAGCAATGGTTAATCAGTCCTACATCTGTACAGACCAGGCTACAAAGTTACTGGGAGGATGGATAGTGCATAATTGTCTAAATAATTTACATTAGATCCAAGTAAAGCTCAAAAACAATTACAAGGAAAAAAATAAGCATCCAACAAAATAAAATTTATAAGAATAGATATACGAATAAAGACTATCTGTCTAAAAAGAAGTAGAAAATAACTACTGAGAAAATCCAAGAAAAAAATCCAGAGTTGACACAGATGTTTAGGAAGGATATTGAAATTGTAATTATAAATGTATTCCATGTGTTCAAAGGGTTAACAAATTTCCAGAGATAAAAACATAGTACATAAAATATACTGGAGATGATCAAAAGATTAAAAATTATGGGCAAGGTTAGTAAATTTCAAGACAGAAACACAAGAAACTTAAACAAGAATCAAAGAAGAAAATAGAATGCTTAAAATGTTTTTGAGAGATATAATACAGTCAATGGGGTTTGGAGACCAGACATGGTGGCACACACCTAGAAGGAGGATCTCTATCAGTTTGAGGCTGTTTGGTCCACACAGAGACCTTGTTTCAAAACAAATACATGGAGGCTGAAGAGGTAGCTCAGTGGTTAAGAGCAAATACTGCTCTTGTAGGACAGGAGTTTGGTTTCCAGGATTCATGTGGCAGTTTACAATTATCTGCACACTTTAGTTCCAGGGGATCTTGATATACAGACATAAAAGCAGACAAAATTCCCAAACACATTTCTTTTTATTGTTTTTGTTTTGTTTGTTTTGTTTTTTGTTTCGAGACAGGGTTTCTCTGTAGCTTTGGAGCCTGTCCTGGAACTAGCTCTTGTAGACCAGGCTGGCCTCAAACTCACAAAGATCCACCTGCCTCTGTCTCCCGAGTGCTGAGATTAAAGGCGTGTGCCACCACCGCCCAGCAACACATTTCTTTAAAATATTAATAAGATAAAATAATTTTTAATTGGGCCAGTCATCTATTAAGTAGCTCAGCAAGGAAAGGCTCCTGTCACCAAGCTTGATGACTTGAGTTCGATTCCCAGGCCAAAGAGGTGGAGAAAGGGAACCTTCTCACACAAATTGTCCTCTAACTTTCTCAGGCATGCTGTGTGTCTCGGGCACATCCACAAACAAAATAAATGTAATTTTTAAAAAATCCATACTTTTTTTATAGGGCTTAAGTCAAGGGTAGTCAATAAAAATTGATAATAGAGAGGTTCCTAAGATAGCTCAGGAGGTGAGAGTGTCTGCTATCAAGACACACGGTGGAAGAAGAAAACATCTCCCTCAGCTTGTCCTCCCTTGTACTGCTGCTGTACAAGGTAACTGCATACCTTCACACATGAACTTTCATACAAGCACACACACAGAGGCACACAAAGTAAAAGTGCAATTTAAAAAAAAAAGAAATTGGTCATAGATAATAGATCCAAATAGAGCTTGTTTCAGAATTAAAGAACTTGTTTCTGATAATTACAGACAAAGTACAGTATCCTGGGCATTATCTTTACTATGCAAAGCTACAAAGATCCTTTGTATAAACCTTAGAGAACTAATATCCCACTATAACTTAGAATAATTCAACACCGTGTTCTAAGGAACACTTCAGGGAACAATACAAACAGCAATAACACTCTGACACTACTTTAAGTTTTGAATGACTGAATCTAACAGTAAAGGTTTGACATCACTGGCAATGGCTCCCCTATGACCACCTCACCACCTAAGTATTTTGTAAGCTTTTTATCATGTTTGGCCAAAGTTACTCAGGATTAATACCTAGATAACAACAGAAAGAATGCAGGTCTCAAAAAAATATGAATCCTCTTACCCCACCCCCTTGGTGAAAATACAGCAATAACACTAATCTCAAAATGTCACTCAAAATATTAATCAATAATCATTTAAAAAACAACATACATGGTATACTTTCCATCCAAATAGGGTAAAGCGAGTTTTAACTTACCCTCTAAGAAAAACAGAATCTTTTTATTGCATACAAACTTATGAATATCTATACACTGTCATTATAAACATTATGAGGGCTGGTGAGTTGGTTCAGTGGATTTAGGGGCTTGTTGTCTGTCAAGCCTTAAAGCCTGACTTCCATCCCTTGGACACACAGTGGAAGGCAAGAAATAACTCAAAATTGTCCTCTAACCACCAATTCATGGACAAACTAATTAACTGAGTAAATATAATAAAACTTAAATAACCCTATGAATTTTATTGATGCCACTGGCCCTAACACAATAGCAGGTCATCTCAGCCTTTTGTCATTGCCTTCCTTATAATTCGTTCAATGTTATGAAATAAACCAAAATTAAAGTATTAACAAAAGAAATGATGCTGACTCATCCATCACAATCATAATCTAGCTATCCAAGTATGTTCACACATAATGAACTATTATGCAGTAAACTAATGTAACAAACTTTCTAAAGCAAGCACTCTGGCTTGGTGGGTGCAAAGTGTCAAGAGATACTGGAAGTAGAAGGCAGGACATTTCATATACTAGGGAAGCATTTTGCAGCTGAACTTGACCCCAATCCCCTTTCACTTTTAATTCTGAGATAAGACCACACTAAGTTGATTACCAAACTGTTTGAATTCACTATGAAGTCAAATTGGGCCTGAATTTGCAATCTTCCTACCTAAACCACCTGAGTAAATGGAACTACAAGTCTGTGTTTCCAGACTATTCTTAAATTAACAATCATTTATATTATATTGATAATTTGAGTAAAATGAGACAATAAGTCTTTTCCTCAGCTATACTTCTGAACACCTTACTTATAAAAGCACATACAGTTCTATAGTTCTATAGTCAAAAATTTCTAGCTTTCATGTTGTTTTCAAAAAGCTATGCCACTTCTCCTACATTTATTCATTCAAAAGCAAAAGGAATTTAGAGTTGACAGGAGGATAGCTTCAGGATTTGCTGCCTTTACAAATGGAAGGTAGCTGTTGCATTTATTCTTGAGATCATTCAATAGGTAAAGCTCTGAAAAACAACAGACTGTGTGCATACTACTTTAAATATTGCCAAAAAAAGATTAAATGAACTGACAAATGGAATGAAAAAGAATATTTTCATCAGCATTTAAAGTGCTGAACATAGTTCTTCCATATTGTGGGCTAAAGTCAGGGTCTTATTTAAAACTTTATCAAAAAGTTGGTCTGTAAAAGTCACTACATGTGGCTGGCAGTGTAAGCACACTTTTAATGCCAGCACATAGGATGCATAAGCAGATGGATCTCTGAGACCGGCCTGGTCTGCAGAGTAAGTTTCAGGGCAGCCATAGATACACAGAGTAACTGTGTCTCAAAAACTGATGGATGAATGGATGGACAAATGGACAGATGGAGGGAGGGAGGGATAGACAGACAGACATGCAGACATGCAGACAGACAGACAGACGTCACTGCATGAAGCAAGGCACACACCTTTAATCCCAATACTTGGAGGCAGAGATGGGGGAACTCAAGAGTTTAAAACCATCTTGGTCTACATAATGAGTTCCACCCAGGACTACCTAGAAAAAGACAGTCTCTAATTAAATAAACAAACAAATAGCTATATGGACACATAAAAGTAATTAGTAATCCCTATTTCTAAAATTGATCTTTTTTTTATTTAAATGTGAAGTTTTAAGTTAACTGAAAAATCTTATACAAACTACCCTTGGTATAATTATCAATTTTGTGCTTTGAGTTATAATACACATTTTTTAAAAAAAAATATTTATTTATTATGTGTACAATATTCTGTCTGTGTGTATATCTGCAGGCCAGAAGAGGGCACCAGACCTCATTACAAATGAGAAATTGAACTCAGGACCTTTAGAAGAGCAGGTAATGCTCTTAACCACTGAGCCATCTCTCCAACCCTACACATTTAATAAATAATTCTTCTCAATGAAATTTTATCTTTGGATAAATGTTAGATGATTGTAGGACAGGTCTAGGATGTATGAAGCCCTGGATTCTATCCTTAGCACCATATAAATACCAAAGAGGAAAAGCCATAGGATTAGATGTTCATGATTATCTTCCATTACATATTAAGCTAACAAAAAAAAAAGTGGCTTAAAGATTTGTTTCTTCTACTCACTTCTGTGCTCCCTGAGACAACAGCTTTGTCCACGTTCACTAATAATGGTTCTTCCATTTGGCATATTCCCAGTGACCACTCCACACATCGATGATGAGCCCAGCAAGTGCCTAAAATAGAAAAAGGAACAAATTAATAAACACTGAAGGTATTACTGCAATTTGGGTATGGTAGCACATGGCTGTAATCTCAGTACTAAGGAGGCTGAGGTAGGAGGGTCCACTCAAGGCCAGCCAGGGCTGTAGAGTTACATAAGTTCCAGGATAATGAGAACTACAGAAGAAGAATTATCTCAAAAAAACAAACAAACAAATCAAAATGTGTAAATATAAAGTGTATCTTTATGTGATTCTATTAAAGTAGGCTTTCTCAAACTGGCCCAGACTGTGACTTAGAAGTCAGAGTACTTATTTGAGAGCCTTTCAGGAATGAAGAATTCCAGCACATAATTGAGATCCACAAAATCAATAGGTTTTATGCTACAGTTTAACAAGCCTTCCAGGTGATTCTGATGTATATAGATATTTTGGAATTATTGAATTAGTAATTATTTTTTCTACTAGCAAAATTCACTTAGTCATTTTATGTAAACACTGTTTTACTTCGTATCTTTATATGAAATAATATGAAGTTGATGATAAGGGTGCATGAAAAATTAACAGCATCTACACTTCTACTCCTCTCAATTGCATACAAGAACACTCATCTGCTTAAATTCTCCATTGAACAGCATTTGGTCTACCATCAACCATGAGGTGAACTGCAAATATAAATGCTTCTAGAAACAAGTGGAAGCTGCAACAGCAGAGAGGCCTCCTACCTGTAGAATCAAATAAAGCTTGGACATCAAGGGCATCTGGAAGGCCAACCAGACTGAGTTCATCCCATAACTTGCCAGCCTGGTCCTCAGAAGATGTCTGGGTGCTCACACTTACACAAGAAACTACATTCTGCTGGGGAGATCGTTCTCTGAAAAGAAAATTAAGTAAGATAAAAGCTGCGGGAAAGCTACTGGAAAAACCATTTCATTTTATAACAGTGAGTACAAAGTATGTCAAATAGCTTTAATTATCAGTTTACAATGACAAACTTTCAAGAATTGGTCTGTTCTTATTATTCATAATATTAAAGGTGGTGTTACACTATTTCATGTAAGCAACAGTTGAGAAAAGCACTCCCAATCATAAGAAATGACAATTACAGTTATAAATTCATTTTTCCATTCCTTAATATAAGTTTTAAAAGTAATTCATTCTATCTAGAAACCATGTTTTTAAAAATACAATGAAAGGTATTTTTTTAAGTCTCACTTATAAAACTTGAGAAACTTTTAGCATGCATTATCTTAACACAAAGTTGGCAGATAACTTTATTTGCAAATAGACTATTTTCCAGGGAAAACAAAAGCCCATTTGAGTGTGAAAGGGAGGGAAAGGACGTGAACATGTGAGCTGTAGCTTTCTGATGGGCAACAGCTGGTCTGTAAGTGATGCTGAAGTAATCTCAGGACTGTACCTTACAAACTAAAAGCAAAATAGACATTAAAGGCATAGAGAATAAGAAAGAGAGTATAAGAGATAAAAGTAAAGAAGAATGTTGAACTGTTTATCACGTGGAAGACCTGTGGTCTGGCAAGTCTTTTTTTTTTTTTTTTTTGGTTTTTCGAGACAGGGTTTCTCTGTAGCTTTGAGGCCTGTGCTGGAACTAGCTCTTGTAGACCGGGCTGGCCTCGAACTCACAGAGATCCGCCTGCCTCTGCCTCCCGAGTGCTGGGATTAAAGGCGTGCGCCACGACCACCCGGCCTGGCAAGTCTTAACACTTTAGCTATTGCTTATAATCATTTGGTAAATAAAGACAATGCTTGTGTTCAACATTAAATATGGAAAATAAGGTAATTACCACTAAAACTCCCCCCCTAATAATCTAATGCTTAAGATCATGGAATTTTATGAGATATGTTTTACTGGATATAGGTCCTAACTCACTGAACTTCTGTACGCTATATATTACCATGAGTCTTGTTAAAGAAAATCAGCACAATAATCAAGATTGTAAACTACTTTTATACCTGTAATTACCTGAAGAAAAAAAAAACATAGTTCAATAAGTATATTTAATTATCAAATATATTTAAAATAACTGGTGATTTCAGCTTAGTATTAGAAATGTATTAAAAGGTTGAAAATGCTATACTGAACTTTAAAGTCTCATTTTTAGGAATGTCTACAGGAAAACATTAACAAATTTTTTCCTATCTCCTTTCTACAAATATATTCCTCATTCCTATCATTGTTGTTTTATTGGGAGAAAGAAAGGCTAACTAAACACTACATTGTGTTTAGCATGCATGCAGTAATGGCAAGAGAAATGAGTAATTTAATTTTTTAAATTTATTTATATTTTATGTTCAAGTGCTCTGCATATATACCTGCATGTCAGAAGAGCGCATCAGAGCCTATTGTAGATGGTTGTGAGCCACCATGTGGTTGCTGGGAATTGAACTCAGAACCTCTGAAAGAGCAGCCAGTGCTCTCAACCAAATAAATAAATAAACAAACAAACAAACCAATGGGATGACTAAGCAATCTATGACTAATCAGTCCCTACCCAAAAGCTTGGTTGACTTCAGCATTCAAGTGTAAAAGCAGTCTTATGTACACACTAAACACGTCCGGTGTCAGTGTCAACTCTAAAGATGTCCACTTAGAAAAAAGATCAAGAGAAGCCAGTAGGGAGCTGGAGAGATAAATCAGCAGCTCAGCAGCTCTACAAGAGCACATGCTATTTTTGCAGAGGATTCAGGTCCCAGCGCCCACATCAGGCAGCTGACAACTGCCTATAACACACATACAGATACATAATTAAAAATAATAAAAAAATTAAAGAAGTCAATTGAAATACTCACAAAATTTTAAGCTAGGAAAGAAAAGATTAAAAGCACTCTTTATTAAATTAAGAAGGACCATGCTAAAAACTACTTTTACCAAATATGCTTAAGGCCAGAAGCAGGAACGCATATACTTAAGCCCAGAACTTTAAAACAAAGGAAGATAGATATCTGTGAATTTGAGGCCACCCCGGTCTACACAAATTTCCAGATAAGCCTTGCTACATAGTGAGACTTTGTCACAAAAAAAAAGATTAGATTAAAAAAATAAAATAATTAGCTACTTATATATCATTAGGGACATACATTTTGTAAATATTTTAAATCATTACTAAGCTAAATTAAATCATCTTTCCCTTACAAGATTGCCAAAATTCTCAGTATTCACTAATGAACTTCTTATCATTACTTAATAAACTTAGTAAGTGCTAATTACATACAAGTTTCATTAAGCTATAACTATTTTTATAAAGCTATCTAATCTCATAAATTTTTCCATTAAAATCAATGAAAATCACTTACAAATTATGTAAATGATGCTCAATTCCATTTCCCACAAAATAATATAATTGCCATTATTCAAGACAGAACACAGAAAAACAAGAAATAGCCTGACTTATTTCATTGTATTTGCTAACTACTGATAGATGTTATAAGCTTGCTGGACTTTTGATATATTTTACTAACATGTGAGAATTCAGTTGGTAGCAAAAATAATGATCTAGCTTGAGAGTAGAAATATTGTTAACTACAAATAAAATGCTTTTAACTTTCTTTAAATTGTTCCACCTTCAAATTCTTGAAAGAAATAAATCTTTGTTACTGTTTCTCTTTCCACTTTGAGTTTTCAAGTACTGGCACCAATTCTTTAACACTTAAATTTCCATAAAGACCAAAAGGACTCTTAGAAAATTTTATCTTCACCCTCAAAGTACAGAGTTGGTTAGCATTCCAGCTAAATTAATTTTTAAGTTTTTTTTTATTGTGTGTATGCCTGGGTATATGTATGGACACAAGTGTATGTGAACCTGTGCAAATCAAGAGGGCACCTAATCTCCTTAAACTGAAGTTGCAAGCTGCCACATGGGTGCTGGGAATAGAATCTGGGTGCTATTTAAGTCAGCAATAAGTGCTCTTACCAAGTGAGCTATTTCTCCAGCACCAAAATTAATGTGTGTGTGTGTGTGTGTGTGTGTATACGTACGTACATCGGTGCATGTGTGAAGGTGCCCCGGGCGGCTAAAAGAGGGAGCAACATACCCTGGAGTTCCTTATTGGTGGCAGTGAGCCATTTAACCTAAATATAGAGAACCAAAGTCTGGTCTTCCACAAGAGCAACAGAGGCTTTTAACTACTGAGACATCTCTCCAGGCTCTCTAGTCAATTTTTTTGTTTGTTTGTTTTTCGAGACAGGGTTTCACTGTAGTTTTAGAGACTGTCCTGGAACTAGCTCTTGTAGACCAGGCTGGCCTTGAACTCACAGAGATCTGCCTGCCTCTGCCACCTAAGTTCGCCACCACTGCCTGGCTGAAATCAAATTAATTTTAACATATTTTTCCATCAATTACAGAAACTTTCTATTCCCTTAACTATCGAGTCCACATATTAAACTGACCTTAATACACAACCGGAAAAAATTTAAAAGCACATTCCACAAGAGTTTTAAGTAACTATAATGTGTTTATGTGTCTATGAAAAAAGATACAAAAATGGCTATGCATATTTTTTTAAGTAGTATCTTCTATGACAGGGGTGGAAAAGAAGGAAAGACAAAGAGGGAAGTTATAAGCTAAATAGTCTCCAAAGCATATACACTCCTAAACTGAGAATGAAAGAAAAATAAAAGAAAAAATGGCAAGACATGAAGTGCCGAAAATTCTGGTTGAGGTACAAGACTGCACTCTTACAAACATAAGCTGGTAGAAAGAAAGAAAGAATTACTTTGGTATGTTCTATCTTCCTCCCATGTGTAAATCCTGTGAGCACCCTTCTGGCTTATATGACCTTTGTTACATTTTTCTTCCAGGTTAACTTGTGTCTCCACATCAATTTTCATAACATGTAAAATAAAGAAATTTAGAAAGGCACTGTTTGCTGTGTTAGTGGTAAATGAGACAGTGTAAATACAATGAATGTGTAAAATACAAAACTGTTCAACAGCAACAATATCAACTGTAAATTGAAAAGATCAAAAAAGGAAGTAAGCTAGAGGTCATTTCTCCTTCAACAATTTAAATTCAAAACTTCTTACTTTCTCTTTCCTCTTTGCTTTTGTGGAGCTGAGTTCTGTACTTTCTCACAGGTCCCACTGCTGTTGTCATCGATGCTCTTGTTACAAGGTTGATCTTTCCAGGGTAAGGTAAGTCCAGGTGTTACTCTGAATTGTTTTAAGTCTCCTTGTCCTAAGGAACTTTTCTCCCCACAATAACAAAAAGCGCAGAGTTGTTCACTGGCAAAAAAATGAAAAGTAGATTTATGCAATGACCTTAATTATATTTTAAACTAAATTTTAACTATATATCCATAATCTACATTGTGATTATACCATGAAAACAACTGAAATAAACAGCAATTATATATTTACAATTCTACTTTACTATAGTATGATTTTTTTTCAAGAGTAACTTTTGGTTCACAAGTATGTATCTGTAATGTGTATGCAGGTTCCCATGAATGTCAGGAAAGGAGCTGGAGTTACAAGTAGTTGCAAAACCACCCAACATTGGTATTAGGAACTGAAGTTGAATCCTCTGAAAAAGCAGCAAGGAATTTTAATCAGCGAGTCACCTTTTCTAGACCCTTTCAGATGGTTTTTATCATCGATTTATTATTGCAGTACTGAGGATCAAACCCAGAGTTTTACACAAAAGATAGACACCCCAACCCAGAATCACTTTTTACAAAAATTTTTGTGGGTTTAGATGTATAAGCATACACGTGGATTCTCATGAGAACAGAAGCATGAGCATGATATATGATGCATGTGGAAGCCAGAGGACAATCTAAGGTACTGTTCTTTGCCTTCAACCTTGCTTGAGATAGGGTCTTAATGTGTATCAGCCAGCTGCCACAGATATTCCTATCTCTATCTCCCATAAAACCACTAGGATTATAGAATGGTGTGCTATAACATCCAGCATTATATGGGTTCTTGATTCAAACTCAGGTCCTCATGCTTGCATGGCAAGCACTTTATTCACTCGACCATTTCAAAATAAAGCCTAAGTATTAAATCTAAATATCCATCTTAAAAGAAAACTTAAGTATTAAACCTGACAACCACATATTTGGGTTCTATAAAGCCTATGCTAAGAGCATTTATTTAGTTGTTAAAAACATCCTTTATGTGCCGGGCGGTGGTGGCGCACGCCTTTAATCCCAGCACTCGGGAGGCAGAGGCAGGTGGATCTCTGTGAGTTCGAGGCCAGCCTGGTCTACAAGAGCTAGTTCCAGGACAGGCTCCAAAGCTACAGAGAAACCCTGTCTCGAAAAACAAACAAACAAACAAAAACAAAAAAAAACAAAAAAATCCTTTATGCATGTTATATGTATCACACCATAATATATATGAAGAAAAAAATCAGAGAAAAAAATTTTGTGTTGTTAATGTATTTGAGAGATTAGCTAGATAAACAGGAAGAAATAAAGATTTTAAAACTGAGAAGCTAATTTTTATGAGGATGTTATAGCAGACACATGACATTAAACATCTGTGAAGACGAATAAACTCTATGTCATTAAGAAGAGTCATAATGTGAACTAAAAGCTTCAGTTTAAAAAATGTAGAATTGCCAGGGTCTGCGACCTCCACCGGAACCGGAGTGGGAATGAATCAGTTACCTAAGACACAGAGAGAAAAACTCCACCAAGAACAGAAGCCAAGAAGCAATCCCAGTCCCCGGGCACCAGCTGATCAAGATTGACCCAGCGACCAGATCTGGAGCCAATGATCTCCACCAGAACAGGTACGAGGGAATAACGGCTGAACCAGTGAGCCAGAGGCAGAGATGGTTGAGGGTCCTGTGAATCCGGGGGGTGCAAGGGAGTAGACCTAAGCCTACCTAAGCCTAGTGGGTCCACACAAAATTCTAGGGCCTCCCAGGAACTACGCCAGAGCCAGGACCTCTGCCAGCCTGGGCGCCGGTGAACCTGGGTCCTCTGAATAGGTAGGAACCAGAGACCGTGGAGGCCCCAGGCGCAAGTCTGGGACCTCAGAGAGAGTAGACCTGAGCTGGGTCCTCTGTGGGTTCAGGCATTGGTTTGGGACATCAAAGGGAATAAGCAGGAACCTGGGTCCCAGCACTAGTCTGAGACCTCTGAGAAAGTAAAGAGGTCCTCTGCGGGTTTGGGCGCACCTGCACCTAGAACCACCCAGAAACCTTTCCAGGTCCAACTCCAACCCAGGGACTTCTGCAGGAGAGAATCCAGACTAGGATTTACAGATACAGGTCAAAGGCTACAGTAACATAAGCCAAAGTTGCCCCAAGGCAAGGATCTCCACCTTGGGCAACAAATTCCACAGGAGTGGAATTGAACCAGACTCCTAGGACAGCACAGTGACAGCTGGAGGAAACAAGCTCCACCAGGAGCAGAAGCCAGGAGCAAATCCAGCCCTGGGAACCAACCCAATCCTGGGACACTGCAGAATAGGCATGATCAAACGACCTGACCCAGAGTCTGCGACCTCCACCAGAACCTGAGTGGGACTGAATCAGTTACCTAAGACACAGAGAGAAAAAGCTCCACCAGGAGCAGAGGCCAAAAGGCAATCCCAGTCCCAGGGCATGAGCAGATCAGGATTGACCCAGCTAACAGATCCAGAGCCAACAATCGCCAACAGAACAAGTCTGACTTGAAACCAGAGATTTCTGCAAAAGGAGATCCAGACCAAGATTTACAGAAACATATCAAAGCCAGCAGCCTAAACCAAAGTAGACCTGAGACAGCAAACTCAAAGGGAGGAGACCAAAGCACAGGAACACTGAGCTACCTCCAGGAACAGGAATAACCAACAGGGTAACTAGAACTGTGACACTGACTGTACCACGAGGAAAACCATCTTAGCTTTGAATTCACTGGCACCTAGAATCCCAATTAT
>JAQHUG010000159.1:792163-825232 GCA_028555095.1 Dicrostonyx torquatus
GGAAGGAAGGAAGGAAGGAAGGAAGGAAGGAAGGAAGGAAGGAAGGAAGGAAGGAAGGAAGGAGCGAGCATGATGGGCATAGTGGAATATGCCTTTAATGTCAGTACTCTGAAGGCAGAGGCAGGTGCACACAGAGTGTGATGGGGTTAAACGAGAAAGTACTAGTGCAGCTAATAATTAGAATTTAAAAGTTCACTAACAGCTCTCTGAAATTCTTCCCCCTTTTTAAAAAAGAGCCACATATGGCTCAGTTAGCAAGAATTCAGATGCCCGGCACCAACAGAAAAAGCCAGATACAGAAGCACACTCAGTTACATGTGGATCCCTAGAAATACTATCAACACAGCCAAATGATTGCCTTCAGTTTTGCTGAAAAAAAATTAATTAAATACATTTTTGAGAAATTCCTTTAAAAATAAGGTGGCGAGCAATTGAAGAAGACATTTGGTGTTGACCTTAGGTCTCCACAAGCACTGTCGTTGCTCACACATGTGCATGCACACACATGAACACCCTTATAAACACATGCCTCCCAAATGCACATAAAAGAATCAAGTCTCAGCCAGGCGGTGGTGGTGCACGCCTTTAATCCCATCACTTGGGCAGAGGCAGGCGGATCTCTGTGAGTTCGAGGCCAGCCTGGTCTATATGAGCTAGTTCCAAGACAAGCACCAAAGCTACAGAGAAACCTTGTCTCAAAAAAACAAAAAGAATCAAGTCTCAAAATTAAGTTTTGTAGGCTGGGTTATGTTTATACACTTCTTCACTGCAGGCATACTTTAACCATAGCACATAAATTTTGTTAACATTATTGAAACACCTTACTAAGGAATCACTGTTATAAATATGAGGATTAAAATAAAAAACTAAGAGAATCCGAATTCTTGCATAGGACTGAGTTCAGCAGCACCAACATTGGGTGGCTCACAACCAACAACCTAACTCCAGCTCCAAGGAGGGATCTGATGCCTCTGTTGTGACAAGTACATACCCACACAGAGACACAAACATATGGTTAAAAATAAAATAAAACCAAAATAGAATCACTTTGTTTTGGTTTGGTTTTTGAGACAAGGTTTCTCTGTGTAAATAGCCCCAGCTTTCCTGGAATTTACTCTATTGACCAGGCTGGCCTCAAACTCACATAGTTCTGCCTGCCTCTGCCTCTTGAGTGCTGGGATTAAATGAATGTACCACCACTACCTGACAAGAAGAATCATTTTGATCATGAATGGTGTAAATGTACATTAGAAAAGAGGTTGTCAACTAGGTGGTGGCAACTCATACCTTTAATCCCAGCACATGGGAAGCAGAGACAGGTGGAAGTCAGTGAGTTCGAGGCCAGTCTGGTCTACATAGTGAGTTCCAGAACAGCCAGGACTGTTATACCCAGAAACCCTGTCTCAAAAAGAAGAAAAAGAAGAAGACAGGTTGTCTAATAGATTTAAAAAAAACATGGGGGCTAGAGAGATTACTCAGAGGAGTGGAGTTCAATTCCTAGCAACCACATGGTGGCTCACAACCACACAACCAACTATAATGAGATTTGGTGCCCTCTTCTGGCGTGCAGGCATCCAGGTAGGAACAACATACATAATTTTTAAAAAAACTTTTAAAAAAATAAAAATATGGGGCTGGGGAGATGACTCAGAGGTTAAGAGCACCGACTGCTCTTCCGGAGGTCCTGAGTTCAATTCCCAGCAACCACATGGTGGCTCACAACCGTCTGGTGCCCTCTTCTGGCCTTCAGGCATGGAGGCTGAACACTGTGTACATAATAAATAAATCTTTAAAAAAATAAAAATAAAAATAAAAATATGGAGGCTAGAGAGATGGCTCAGCAGTTAAGAGCACTGGCTGCTCTTCCAAAGGTCCTGAGTTCACGTCTCAGCATCTACATGGGGGCTCACAACCATCTATAGTGGGATCTGATGTCCTCATCTGGCATTAAAGAACATGCAGATGAAGCACTAATATAAATAAAATAATAAATCTTAATGAAAATTTAAAAAATAAAATAAAAATAATAAAACCATGAGCCACTTATATAATGCTAAGAATAAACATGCTTTGAACATAAAAACACATGTAAATACAAACAAAGAATGCTATTTTATGCTGACATTATTGTGATAATTTGAATGTATTTGGCCCTTATAAACTCATAGGGAGTGGCAATATTAGGATGTGTGGCCTTGTTGAAGGAAATGTAGTCTTGCTGGAGGAGGCTGGATGATTTAGGCCCTTAATCCAGACCTTGAGTATGGAGGGCACGCCTTTAATCTGGACCACACCTTCTGTTGGCAGTGTGTCAGTGTGTGGGCAGGCTTTGACTCCTTTTTCTCAAGTCGACTTCCTGTTGCCTTCAAGATGTAAGACACTATTTCTTCACCAGCATGCCTGCTTGCATGCTGCCATGCCTCTCACCATGATGGACTGAACCTCTGAACTATAAACTACAACCACAAATGTTTCATTTATAAGAGTTGCATGGTCATAGAGTCTCTTCACGGCACAATTATATTGTTAATAAGTATGCAAAATGGTACAGAAACGTGAAAGTGTACAGGCATTTACAAAACTTCTGACCATATAATCCAACAATTATGCTGCTTAACATTTACCCAAATGAGTGTAAGATAGGATTGCACACACACACATACACACACACCAAAAAAAAAAAAAAACTAAAAAAAAATGTGTTGATTGTAGCTATATATGCTGAACCTTTGAAATTATCAATTAAGTCCTCCAGTGGGTGAATAATAAACTATAGTAGAACCAGGCAATGGAAGATTTATTGACAGAATGAGCCATCGAGTTGTGCATTATGAATAACAACTATAATGACAAGCCAAAGGAAACTAAGGCAGAAGGTCTCCCTTGAGTTTGAGACAAGAGTAGTTCCAGGCCAGCCTGGGTTATGGAGTAAGACCTTCTCATAGAAAATAGTCTCTGTCTGTCTGTCTGTCTGTCTGTCTGTCTGTCTCTCTCTCTCTCTCTCTCTCTCTCTCTCTCTCTCTCTCTCTCTCTCTCTCTCTCTCTCACACACACACACACACACACACACACACACCATTTCAGGGTCAGAAAGATGGCTAGTGAATAAGGCACTTGCCACTAAGGGTTAGCCCTGGGACCTACATTGTGGAAGAAGAGAAGCTGACACAAAAAAATAAGCCGAGAGGTGGTGGCACATGCCTTTAATCCCTGCACTTAGGAGGCAAAGTAGGTGAGTTCAAGGCCAGCCTGGTCTACAGAGTGAGTCCCAGGACAACCAGAGCTGCTACACAGAGAAACCTTGTCTTAAAAAAACAAAAAGGAAAAAAAAGAAGTAAACAAATGGAGTTGAAACACACACAACAGCAGCAGCAACAATAGTAGGTAGATATAAGCCTATATCCACAAAAGTAATATATACACAAAATAATCTTCTAAAGACCACAAATATTAATGAAAGACTAAGACAGTGACAAAATATTTTTACAAAGTAGAAAAACTAAGAGTTACAGTAATATGGTTTTTTCTTGTCAATGATGACCACGAATATAAAAACAAATTCCTCTGATGAAAAGGTATAGACTACCTAAGTAGACCCCTCTCCACTCCCCCAACAATTTTGAAAACCAAATCCACCAAAATATACTTCATAAATTAAGAACCAGGTACACTGAAAGTGAAGGGATCAAAAAAGATACACCAAATAAATAGAAAACAAGAGAAGGCAGTAATGATAATACTACTTAGATAAAACACACTATTGTCAAAAAGAAAAGAAAAAAGTCACTGCATAATGAAAAGTGGATCAATTCAACAAAGGAAACAAATGTTTAAAAATACACAACTCTGAAACAATTATATAAAGCAATAACTAAAGGTAAAAGAAGAGACCATTCCAAATCATAGGACTAAACAGAATCCGCAACAATAACAAAAACAACAAAAATTAACGACGAAATATTAAAGGAGGCTGGAGGGGCTGAAGAGATGACTGAGCAGTTAACAGCACTGACTGCTTTTCTAGAGGATCCAGGTTCAGTTCCCAGCAAGTACATGGGAGCCCACAACTGTCAATAACGCCAGCTCTAGAGGATCCAAAGCCCTCTTTCTGGCATCCCTAGACACCAGATATACACATACATGCAAGTAAAACACCCCTACACATAAAATAAAAATAAATTTCAAAAAATTTTTAAGGGGAAGGGGGGACCTGGAGAGATGCCTCAGTTTCCAGCACTCACAACCGGTGGCTCACAACCACCAGAAAGACAGCTCAAGCTCCAGGAGATCTAACCCACTCTCAAAAGACTCTGTAGGCATCCTTATACTTGTGGCACATGTGCACATATACACTGACAGACACCACCACACGCACAAACACCGCTTTTTAAAAAAGAAACATTGAAGTCAAATTATATTATGAACAAAATGAACCTAAAAGACATCTACACATTATATCATCCAATACCTCTAAAATACACATTCATCTCAGCAGTGCATACAACAGTCTCTAAGACAGACCATATCAAAAAACAAGCCTCAGAAGACAGGGAAAAAAATTAAAGTCATGCATCATCTTTGACTACAGTGGAGTAAAGCTTAAAATGAACAAGAAAGAAACCAGAAATTGTAAAAATTATGTGCAAATTTATAACATGCTCTTGAAGAAATCGAGAGGAATTTAAATTTTCATTGAAAATTTAAAAACAATAAGGAAAAACTAAGTGGGTTCAGCAAAAGAAGAATTAGAGAAGTCTGTAGCAGTCAGTGCCTCACCAAGGACAACCAAAGAAAGAAAAACAAACGTTGCAACTCCCATTACTAGAAGGGAGCAAACCAAATCAACCCCTAGGTAGAAGCAAAGAAACCAAGCCATCAGAGCATAAAATAATACATCAGAGAGGAAGGAGGGAGGGAGGGAGGGAGGGAGGGAGGGAGGGAGGAAGGAAGGATAGGAATGTTGTCACTGCTAACAGGCATAATATACAGCTGGGACAAAGGTTAAGTATAAGGCTAGATTGGTATATATAGCTAGAATCTAAAATCTATCCCAAAAAAGATATGTGAAAGGAATAGATGACAAAAGAAAAAAGATACATTATATAACTGACATCAGAAACAAAAAGGATCACTAGGGACTATGAACAACTTCATAAAAAACATTCTACTAAAATTGAAACTAACAATGTCTCAGAAGACCAATAGTAAGAGATAAATGTTTATCAATCACAAAGATTTTTCTATCAAGAAAAAGCCTAAAGACAAACTTTTAAAATTAAACTAATATAAATTCCTTTTAAATTATAAATCCTAAAGAGGAAGAATTCTTCTAATTTCTTTCTGTCAGATCTCAATTACCCTGATTTAAAAATTAAAAAAAAAAGACATACGGAGAAGTATTAGCATACAAAGCACGACAGGTCAATATTCCCCCATACACACACACAAAAAAAATCAATATAAAGCTCAAAGCTGGGCAAGGTTGTACACTCCTTTAACCCACCTAGAGGATATTGCGATTCTTCCTCATCCCCACCCCATCCTGACATAGGATTTCTCTGTGTAACAGCTCTGGTTCTCCTGGTACTTGTTGTGGCCAGACTGGCCTCAAACTCACAGAGACCCACCTGCCTCTGCCTCCCAAGTGCTAGTATTAAAGGCGTGCGCCATGACCACAAGGCTGATATTGTGATTCTTAGTATCTATGTACCAAACACTAAGGCACTACAGCTTAAATCCCATATCGAGCCTCACAGAGTGATAATGGGTGACTTCAATACCCCACTCTCACCAATAGACAGATCACAAAAACTAAACAAAGAAATGCTGAAGCTATTTGCAGAACTTTTCATCCAAACACAAAAGAATATACTGTTTTCTCAGCACCCCTTGGAACTTTCTCCAAATTTGACCGCATACTTGGACACAAAGCAAGACCAAGTCTCAACAGATTTTTTTTTTTTTTTGGAAGGGGTAGTTTTCAAGACAGGGTTTCTCTGTAGCTTTATAGCCCGTCCTGGAACTAGCTCTTGTAGACCAGGCTGGTCTCAAACTAGGGAGATCCATCTTCCTCTGCCTCCCGAGTGCTGGGATTAAAGATGTGGACCACCACTGGCTGCAAACAAACAAACCTGAAATCACACATCCTGTCTGACTACCACATATTAAAGCTGGGTGTCAATGAGAGGAAGCTTCAAAACTCATGGAAACTGAACCACTCATTACTTAATGAAAAATGGGAAAGGACAGATTAAAAAGTAAAAGCTTTCTAGAATTAAATGAAAATGAAACACAACATGCCCCAACTTATGGAACACAATTACGTGCCTACATTAAAAAAGAGGATGGACAGACATCTCATATTAGTAAACAGAGTTGGTTCTTTGAAAAATAAACAGTAAGATTAACAAACCCTTAGCCAAGCTAACTAAAAGGTGGAGAGAGAAGATCTATATTAACAACATTAGAGGTGAAAGAGTGGACATAACAAGGGACACCAACGAAATACAGAGAATCACAAGAATTTCAAAAGCCTGTACTCTGAACTGGAAAACCTAAAAGAAATAGATAATTGTTCTCAATATATATCACCTACCAAATTAGAATGAAAATCAGGTAAGCAGTTTAAACAAACCTATAAAATTCTTAGTGAAACAGAAGCAGTAATTAAGTCTACTAACCAAAAAAAGCCCAGGGCCAGATGATTTTTGGCACAAACTTCTTTCAGCATTTCAATCACAAAACTCCTCAAATTATTCCATATAAAAGAAACAGAAAAAACACGACCCAATTCGTTTTACAAGAACAGTCACTGATAACCTAAGCCACAAAAAAATTCAACAAAGAAAGACAATTTTAAATCAATTTCCTTTATAAACATAGATGCATAGAAGTCTCAACGAAATACTTGCAAACTGAATCCAAGAACACACCAAAAAGATCATCTACCATGATGAAGTAAGTTTCATCCCAGAGATGCAAGAATGATTCGACATATGCAAATCAATATATGCAGTCTACTGATAAACAGCCCGAAAAACAAAATCCTCATTAGATGCAGAAAGGGCCTTTGACAAAAATCCAACAGCCCTTCATGACAAAAACTCTAAAGAGATTAGGGATATAAGGGAAATACCTCAACAGGCAATTGACAGCAAGTCCACAGTCAACATCAACCTAAATGAAGAGAAATTCAAACCATGTTCACAAGACAAGGTTATCCACTCTCTCCATACCTACTGAAAACAGTACTTGAAGTCTTAGCTAGAGTAGTAAGAAAACTGAGGGAGATCAAAAGGATACAAAATGAAGAAAAGAAGTCAAAATAGTTTTATTTGCAGATAAAGAGTGTGAGTTGGGGGGGGGGGTTCTGTGTCCCCATCCCTAAAAGTTCAACCAGGGTACTCCCTATACCTGATAAACACTTTCAACAAAGTAACTGGATATAAAACTAACACAAAAAAAAATCAGTTGTCTTCCTATATTCAAATGACAATCAGACTGAGATAGAAACCAGAGAAACATCACCCTTCACAACAGCCACAAATAATATGAAATATCTTGGGGTAACTCTATTCAAGCAAATAAAAGGCATCTATGATTTTAAAAAAAAAAACAAACTTTAAGACACTGATGAAAAAAAACTGAAGAGAATATCAGAAGATGGAAAGATCTGCCAAGGCTCATGGATAGGTACGATTAATGTAGGAAAAATGGCCATCCTACCAAAAGTAGTCTACAGATTCACTGAAACCCCCATCAAAATCCAACACAATTCATCACAGAACTTGAAAGCACAATTTTCAATTTCATACGGAAACACATACACACACACACACACAGAAAGAAAGGAAAAAAAAGCAGGATAGCTAAAACACTCCTGAGTAATAAAAGAACTGCAGAAGATATCACCATGCCTGGTCTCAAATTATACTACAGAGCTAAGAGTAATAAAAACAGCACAAAAATAGACATGGTGATCAATGGAATTAAACTGAAGTAAGTGCGCACCAAAGGACACCTGATTTTTGATAAAGAAGCCAGAAATACACACTGGAAAAAAGCATTTTTAACAAATGGTGCTGGTCAAACTAGATGACTACACGCAGAAGAATGCAAATAGATGCATACTTGTCACCCTGCACAAAACTCAACTCCAGATGGATCAAAGATCTCAACCTAAGGACAGATACATTGAATCTGACAGAAAAGAAAGTGGGGAATAGTCTTAAACTCATTGGCACAGGAAAAGACTTTCTTACTACAACACTAATAGCGTAGGCACTAAAAACAACAATTAATAAACAAGACCTCATAAAACTGAAAAAAAGCTTCTCAATGGCAAAGGTCACTGTCATTCGGACAAAGTGACAGGCTACAGAATGGGGAAAGATTATTTTATCAACTACATATCTGACAGAGGGCTAATATCCAAAATATATAAAGAATACAAAAGAGGAGAATAAATTAAAATAAATAACCCAATTTTAAAAATGGGGTACAGATCGAGACAGGATTTTCAAAAGAGAAAACTCAAAGGCTGAGAAACACTTAAAGAAATGATCAATATCCTTAGCCATCAAGGAAACGCATACTTTGAGATTTTATCTTAAACCAGTCAGAATCGCTAAAATAAATAAAAGGGCAACACTCCTCAATTGCTGATGGAAATGCAATCTTATATAGAAACTATAGAAATCAATATGGCGGTTCCTAGGGAAGATGGGAATCGATCTACCTCAAGATGCAGCTATACTACTCTTGGGCACATACAAAAAGGACACTTCATCCTGCTACAGAGACACATGCTCAACCACGTTCACTACTGCTATATTAGTAATAGACAGAAACTGGAAACAAGCCAGATGTCCATCAACAGATGAACGGATAAAGAAAATATGGTACATTTACACAATGGATTATTACTCAGTTGTTTTTGAAAAAAAAATTGCAATCATGAAATTTGCAGGTAAGTTGATGGAAGGTAGGAATCATTCTGAGTGGGGTAACTCAGCCCCAGAAGGACAATGCATTCACTTAAATGTGGATGCTAGCTGTTAAATCATTGATAAGCAAACTGCAATCTGTATATCCAGAGAGGCTAGATAGAGTCTAAAGGACTAATGAGGGTGGGGAGGTAGTGGGTGTTGGGTCTCCAAAGGATGAGGAAATAGACTACATAGTTATAAATGGATGGGGGAGATTGGGATGGGAGGATCAAATGAGGAGACACAGGGGAAAGAGGGAGGAGGAAAGGAATACAGGGAGGATAGCTAAAACTAAAGGCCTTTGAGGGGTTTTATGGAACCTAACAGAACTTCCCTAATAAACAAATAATATTAGTTAATGACTATATATTATTAATAAATTAATATTATACATATCAGGGCTTTTATTGTTGTTTTTTTAAACATTATACGCCCTTAGTTGGGTAATGTGAAGCACATCTTTTATCCCAGCACTTGGGAGGCAGAAGTAGGAGGATCTCTGTGACTTTGAGGCCAGCCTGGTCTATATAGTGAATTCCAGCACAGCCAGAGCTACACAGCGAGCCCCTGACTCAAAAAAACTCAAAACATTACAGGTCCTTTTTATGTATATTATGGTTTCCAGTTTTGTATTTTTGGGATTCCTATGTGTGAAAACATGCTTGTCTTCTGTGTCTATATTCATTTCTTGTGCTTTTTCTTCTTTGGTGGTTTTGTCCTATTCTGATTTGTTGTGTTTGTTTTATCTAATTTTATTTTGTCTTATTTTGTTATTATGCCTTAGAAGCCTGTTTGTTTCTTAGGGAGACACAGACAGAAAGAAGAGGCAGAAAGGAGCTGGGAGGAACAGGGGGAGAGAAAATCAAATTAGAATTTATTATATGAAAAAATGTATTCCCAGTTTTAAAAAAGTTTACATAGCTCAAATGATTTACACATTCAATGTAATTTTCAATCAAAATACCAATGATAGTCTTCAAGAAATTAGAAGTTAATCACAAAATAATAAGGAAAGGTCAGGCATGGTGGTGCACGCCATTAATCAGAAGCCAGAGTCAGATGCACCTCTATGAATTTGACCCCAGCCTACATAGTGAGCTCCAGGCCAGACAAGGCCATATTATGAGACCCTGCATGGCTCAATGGATGGATGGATGGACAAACATCTTCAGAACCAAAATAATCCTGAAACTTGCGGGGAGATAGCTGGAAGCATGATAATACCTGACTTTAAAATATATAAAGCATAAATAAAATGTTATGGCACATGACTGTAATTTAAAACTTAAGAGGGACACAACTAATACCTTAAATTCTAGGACAGAATGAGCTACAAACACAAGTTCACACACTCACTCACACACGGGGGTAGGGGTGGTAGTGCTAAACAAAGTGGTTCTACAATGAAGAAGAAACAAAAGTAAATAGTTCCCTGATTCTAAATATGTACAGTTGGGTCAAAGTCTTCAAATAAAATCGAAAATTTTTAAGTTATAATAAGTGTAGAAGAATTTCAATAACTACCCATCAGCATAAAGATATTCTTAGACATGATTTCCCCCCTCCTCCCAAAAAAAAGCACAGGCAACTAAAAAATTGACAAATAAGATTTCAAACAAAAAAACACAGACAACTAAAACAAAAATTGACAAATAAGATTTCAAATAAAGAAACACTGTTGCGTGATATTTTGATCATGTTCTGACAAATAAAGCTTGCTTGGAGTCAGAGGGCAAAGCTAGCCACTATACAACCACAATTAACCACAGAGGTTTGGAGGACTGTAGACAGATAAAACAGGAAGTAGTAAGACAGGGTGGAGAGGGAACCTTTTGGAGAAAGGTTGGAGGGGATAGGAACAGAAAGATATGAGACCTCCACCTGTGGATGCCCTATTAGAGTTATAGACAAACTATAACTTCTCTACTTCTCTGATTCTTCAGGTTCTTACCCTGATATCTGATGCCTGAATTTTTATTGATAAAGAATAATTAGCCGGGCAGTGGTGGCGCACGCCTTTAATCCCAGCACTCGGGAGGCAGAGGCAGGTGGATCTCTGTGAGTTCGAGACCAGCCTGGTCTATAAGAGCTAGTTCCAGAACAGGCTCCAAAGCTACAGAGAAACCCTGTCTCGAAGAAAGAAAGAAAAAAAAAAAAGAATAATTAAACTAACACTTTAAATATCTGTCCAACAAAGGAAATAATCAACAGAACAAACAACCTAAAGAATGGGAAGTAACATACAAATTAATCACTAACAAGTGATAAACTTCCAGCATATGTAAGGAACTTGACTCAAAAGCAGAGAAAGAAGAGGGAGAGGTAATGAGGTACAAAGAGCATCTAAGAAAATATCACAGAAATGAAAACCAAAACCACAAGATGTCATCCCATCCTCCTTCAAGTAATTATTTAAAAAACAATAATAAAGACAAAAATGGTTACTGGTAAGATAAAGGGCTGGCCGCATCTCATACACTAATGGTGAGAATGAAAATTAGCTCAGTTATGAGATGGAAAAATGACTCAGCCGTTAAGAACACTGGTGCTCTTCAGGGGACTAGGAACCCAGCACCCACAGAAAGGCTCACAACCAACCTTCACTCCAATTCCAGGAAATCCAACACCTTTTGACCTTCGGAGGCACCCGGCATGTACAAGGTGCACTTACATACATGCAGGCAAAACACTCACACATATAAAATAAAAAATCTTTCTGAAACCTAGTTCAGTTATGGAATGCTCTGGGAAGGTGGAAGGGAGGAGTGGGGAGGGGAGGGGAAGCCACATGGCCAGGTGGTGGTGATGCATGCCTTTTATCCCAGCATTCAGGAGGCAGAGTTGGGCAGATCTCTGATGTCTGTGAGTTCCAAGTCAACCAAAGCTACACAGAGAAACCCTGTGTCAAAAAAAAAGTAAGAAGGGTGTGTGTGTGTGTGTGTGGTGATGCATGCCTTTTATCCCAGCATTCAGGAGGCAGAGTTGGGCAGATCTCTGATGTCTGTGAGTTCCAAGTCAACCAAAGCTACACAGAGAAACCCTGTGTCAAAAAAAAAGTAAGAAGGGTGTGTGTGTGTGTGTGTGTGTGTGTGTGTGTGTGTGTGTGTGTGTGTGTGTGTGTGCCATATGCCTATAGTTCCAACACTTGAGGGGAGACACCAACAATCACCTGAGTTGCTTAGCAAAATCCTGCATCCCAAACAATAAACAAAATACATGAACCAACCTAATTATAAATAGACCAACTATATAACCCAGCAATCCCACTATTGGGTATATATCCAAATGAAATCAGTACATAGAAAAGATATCTGTATTGGTATGTTAATAATATCCACAAACAGCCAAACACAAATCAGCCAGAGTCAATGAATAAACAGATAAAAAAAGTGTACATATTAAAGGAATATTATACAATTAAGTATAAAAATAAGGAGCTAGAGAAAAGTTTCAGTGGTTAAAAAGAACAAGCTGCTCTTGCAGAAGACTTAGGTTCAGTTCCTAACGCCTATACAACAGGTCACAACCATCTCTAAGTCCAGTTCCAGGAAATCCAATGCCCTCTCTGGACTCCACAGGTACTGCACTGGTACCCAAACATGCACACAGGCAAAACACCTGTACACATAAAATAAAATCTTTTTTCAATAAAATTAAATTAGCCAGGCATGATACAATGCATGGCTGTACCCAGATCTCAAGATGGGAAGGCAAAAGAATCACAATACTATATGAATTTATATACTCTATAAGTCAAAAAAACAAACATTACAAATCATTTTAATACAGAAGCTAAGAGTCTCACAAAAGCTAAAAGTCTCAAAAAAAAAAAAACAACAACAACAACAATAACAAAATAGAATCATGGTTACCAGAGCTGGGGAAGAACATATAGGAAGGAGGGAGGGATAATATGTATATGAGTAGATGCAGATGCATGGAAAGACTAATTTCTTCCAGGCATGGTAAAACATAACTTTAATAGCAGCACTCAAGAGACAGGGGCAGGTGGATCCCAGAGTTTGAGGCTACACAGAGTTTCAGGACAACTAGTGAGACACACCTGTCTCAAATAAAAAAGTAAATAAGCAATCTGGCTTGTTAACTATTTAGAGGTATGCTTCAACTCACATTTATAAATATGTATATACTATCTCTTCTAATAGTTAATGTCTTAATAAACAAGACAAAGACCAACATAATTATTTCTCAACTGAAACAACTGTGATATGCATGCTCACAACCTACGGGTTCCTCTCCACGTAATACTATTTCCCTTAGCTGAAAAGCCTGAAGTACCCAGAAAGTTGCTGAATTTCTATCTAGGGGCAGTAAAGGTTGAAGATGGACCTCAAAAATATTCTGTCCAAAGAGCAATGAGTTCTGCAGCATTCTGAGAAAGTACTTAAGACAGGATTAGAAACAAAATATGTGGACAGAGAAACAAGCAGGAGAACACACTTGACGAAGGGTGTGAAATTCTCCCGCGCACACACACACACTAGAATAATAAAGAAGGAAAACTAAAATGAAGCACGAGAAGCTTGAAATAATAATCCTCAATTACTGAGAAAGAGATTTTTAGGTGTAGTAAAAGGAGCAATCTTGAGTAAAAGAAGTAATCTTGACTCACTTGAGATCTGAGGTCACAACTTTAAAGCCAAACAGCAAATTATCTGTTTCCTACACCCATGATCAGTTAAAAAATGCAAAACATGAGTTTGGTGGAAGAGTTTAAAGTGCATCAAGAAAATGACACGACTGGTGGTGCGTGCCTTTGATCCTGACCCTAAGGAGGCAGAAGCAGGCAGATCTCTTTAAAAAGAGTTGGTGGCCAGAGCAGTATAGAAAGGGAACTCCAGGCTAGCCAGGGCTACATAATGTCAAAAAAGAAAAGAAAAGAAAAAAAGATTACAAAGACTTGGAGCTAGAAAAGTAACAAGCCGGTTAATAAGATCTCTGGAATATGTGAAAAACTGTGTGGTAGCCAGGCGGTGGTGGTGCACGCCTTTAATCCCAGCACTCGGGAGGCAGAGGCAGGCGGATCTTTATGAGTTCGAGACCAGCCTGGTCTCTTGTAAGAGCTAGTTCCAGTGCAGGTTCCAAAGCCACAGAGAAACCCTGTCTCAAAAAAACAAAAAAACAAAGAAACAAAAAAAAATTGTGTGGTATATATTTTAATACAAAAAAAAAGGTGTGGTTACAAAAAAAAAAAAAAAAAAAGAGGTAGCACCTAAAGCCTGACCTGATGTTGAAAATGAGTCACAATTGTCCCAATAACTGGCACAATGACAAGGGTAATGTGTGAACTATAAGAATGTGTAACTAAGAAAAATATCAGGAAGTCAAAAAGTCAAGGTATTAAACAGAGCATCAAAACTTACAAGGAAAAAAAAAACAGAATAACATAGAAATGGTGCTAAATCTTCACCCAGTAAGATAATACCCAAAAAAAGAATACTGATGGCTACATTAAGAAGATTAATAGATGACATTGTTTTAATGTAATTTATAAAATAATCATGTTGAAAATGTCATTTAAAAATTTTTTAACAAGCTGGACGTAGTGGCACACGCCTTTAATCCCAGCACTCCAGAAGCAGAAGCAGGTGGGTCTCTGAGTTCAAGGCCAGCCTGGTTGGCAGAACAAGATCCATGATAGACAAAAGTACACAGAGAAATCCTATTTTGAAAATAAGATGGGAGCTGGGCGGTGGTGGTGCACGCCTTTAATCCCAACACTCGAAGGGCAGAGGCAGGCGGATCTTAGTGATTTTGAGACCAGCCTGGTCTACAAGAGCTAGTTCCAGCGCAGGCTCCAAAGCCACAGAGAAACCCTGTCTCAAAAAAAAAAAAAGGGGGGGGGGAGGGAAGAATTCTGAATCCCCAATCTTCATTTTGTCACTCCAACTAAAGAAACACAACAGAGGCGCACACTTTTAATCCCAGCACTTGGGAGGCAGAAACAGGCGGATCTCTCTGAGTTGGAGACCACCCTGGTCTACAAAAAAAAAAAAAAAAAGGCACACACAACAGAAAGGAAAAGAGACTACACAGTTATACAAAGGCTTTCCAAGAACTCTACACTTAGATCAAAAGAAATAATCTTCAGGCCTGAGGAGTGGTTGAGCTTTAATCTCAACACTCAGGAGGCAGAGGCAGGCAGATCTCTCAGTTCGAGGCCAGCCTGGTCTATAGAGCTAGTTCCAGGAAAGCCAAGACTACACAGAAAACCCTGTCTCAAAGAAAATAAAGTATTTTCTAGAAAATATCTTAAAAGCTTCTGACTTACTTGGGTACCCTGTATGCGATAGATAGATAGATAGATAGATAGATAGATAGATAGATAGATAGATAGATAGATAGATAGATAGATAGATAGATAGATAGACAGACAGACAAAAACTCATACACATAAAGAAATATTTTTAGAAAAAAATGAAGCACTTTAAATTTTTTCTAAGGAATTTTGTGAGATTCTATAAACATCAAGATAATATCCATCATGATGAACAGCAAAGAGAGCAAATACTGCCCAGATGCTATCCAAGTGTAGAAAACACTAAAAGAGAGAATATCCCATGCAGACATCTTCTACTCATACCATGAATCCCTTAACTTATTAAATTACTAACTTAAGATTTTGGAAATTATTTTTGGTATCTTACTTGTCCACTCTTGCAGGTATGTAAAGTCGAGTATAGCAAAAAACTAGTGGTTTAACCCAGGACTTTATAATACCACTTGCTAATGAAACATTTTTTTCTCCATATTCATACTAACAAAATAATACTCGCTGGTTCACAAGTCAGAAATCTACTATAACCTGTCACACTACAGGCATAAAAGGAGTTTCTTTCAGAAAGTTGAAGTATTGCTTTCATAAAAGGCATTCATATACACAAAATGATTCAAACTAAATAAGGATTCAAGGAGAAAACTAAGAAAGAGACCTGTTTTTTCACTCTATCAATGACATCAAAACAGATGGAAGACTTCAGAGTTTTTGTGTACAGACAAATGTTAACACACAACATTTCTATACAAATGATATGGATAGTATATAAACAAGTACAAATTATTGTGTACTTTTGTCAAAACTCTCATTAAAATCCAGTACCTGTTTCCACAATAGTTTCTGCTTCTGTTGTCTCCAGTCCATCCATACTGTCCTCATCTTCCACTGTAGATTTTCCTCTACTTCGAGGCCTACATCAAAAAAAGAAAATAATAATAATAATAATACATGAAATTAAATACTAAAATTTTTGTTTAGTTGTCTTTTGAGACATTCTCAGATGTAGCCCAGGCTGGCCTTGGAGACACCTGACTATCCTATCTCATCTTCCTAATTACCAAAATGTGTAGTAGACACCACCACACCCAATAAATGTTAACTTTTTTGTTTGGTTGGTTGGTTTGGTTTGTTTGATTTTTGAGACAGGACTTCTCTATGTAGCTTTGGTGCCTGACCTGGAAACTAGTTCTTGTAGATCAGGCTGGGCGCGATCTCACAAAGATCCACCTGCTTCTGCCTTTTAAGGCTCACATTTAAACACTTACATGTAAATAAAGCACACTTGAAAATTATAACAAATAAAATTTAAGCTTTCTCCAGCATAATAGTGCATGAAGTAATAAATATAAAATATTTTTTCCTTAAAGCCTAAATGTGAAGGCAGAATCAAAAGTTAAATAAATATCTTAAATTTGGAAGTACTGATTCAGGATTTTGCTCTCTTTGAACTACCTTTCCAAGACCTTTTCTGTATTCATTAGCAGCTTTTAAATTCCTAACAAGCTCTTTACAAAGTTCATGCTTTAAAAAAAAAAAGTTATATTCTACACTTAGTGAAATTTAAATTTTACTAAAAGATGATTTGGTGCGTAAAGGTGCTTACCTCCAACCCTGATATCCTGAGTTGAGACCCACAGGGTGAAAAGAGTAAACAAAACCCTGCAAATTGTCCTGACCTCCATTAAGTGCTCCATGACTCATTCATGTGTACGTGCACATATAGAAACACAAAACTAAATCAATATAATAAAAGGTTAAGTAAATTTAAAAGGAAAAACAAAACAAACAAACAACAACAAACAGTTTGTATAAGTGGCCAGGCCTGCTAGTTCATACCTTTAACCCTAGCCCTCAGTTGGATCTCTAAGAGTTTGAGGTCAGCCTGGTCTACCTAGACAAGCTACAAGTCAGCCAGGGTTAGGAATGTTACCCAATCTCAATTATCAGTATAATGATCTAGGACAGATTAGAACAGGCCATACAATTTAGTGGTAGAAAACTTATCTAACACGTACAAGGCCCTGCCTGGGTTCAATAACCAACAGAAAAATAATTAAAGTGAAATCTGAAAGAGCTGCACAATGGACACCTTGTTCATTAACTGCAACAGACAACACAATTTTATTGTTTATAATTCACGGCCAAAAGCTGACAGTTCATGTAATATATATATATATATTTGATTATATGCAGAGCACTCTCTTGAGGCATATTTAGTGGCCCTTATTCAATTATTCAATGGTGGTTCTCAATAGTGAAAGTGGCTGTCCCCCAGGAAAAATATCATTAATTGCTTCAATATGGTGTGGAGAAACTTCCCCCTCCTAGCCAGTAGAGTCTGGGTGGTACTACAAAACACCCTATAATGCAGAAAAGGACCCCTGCCAAGAAATCAGCTGGCTCAAAATGTTACCAGTTTAGAGAACAGGATTCTATTCCTTTCTCTATCTACAGCAAATACTAATAAATATAAGAGTTCTACTTTCCCCCTCTATTTTTATGATAGAAACCATAAAATATTTAGAGATGTGGACTGGCAAGATGGCTCAGAAGATAAGAGTGTTTCATGCTCTTCTAGGACCTGAGTTCAGTTCCCAGCACCCATATCAGGCATTTCAAAACTGCCTGTTAACTCTAGCTCCATACAACCTGATGCATTCTTCTGGTCTCTGTGGCTGGCTATCCATGGTATATACACACAGACCCATACACATATATATACAAGCTTTCTTAATATCAAGAAATATAAAATCCTATTGCTTTTTTTTTAAATGCCAAGTAGGACTAGACATTCCATGATTGATGATTGATTTTGGTGGTTTCTCTCTCTCTGAGTAAAGTTGAACATTTATTAGGGTTATGGAGGGAAAGGGAGAAGGGGAGAAATAGAGAGAAAGAGAGAGAAGAGAAAGGAGTACCACACCCCTTCAGAGTGGGGGAGAGGGGAGAGAGGAGAGTCAGCAGCTGCCTCTCCAAGAGAGAGGGACAGGAAGCGATTTTGGTGGTTTTTCAAGACAGGATTTCTCTAGCTGTCCTGAAACTAGCTCTGTAGACCAGTCTGGCCTCAAACTCACATAGATGTGCCTGCCTCTGCCTCTGCCTCCCTGTGCTGGGACTAAAGGCATTACCGCCAGCTCCATGAATCTTAAGATTTAGTTAAAGAAATGATCTCCTAGCATTTGGAGCTAAGAACTTTAAATGACATTTGAATGGTCCTATTGAACTCATTATAGGAGCAAAATACATTTTGCCAGTTCTTTGCATTCTATTCCTAATACAATCACCTTAAACATTTCACTACTTGGCTTCTCTTGTATGGAGCACTTATATCTGCCTCTCTTCCAAGCTATCTTACCGATTCTGCATTTTTCGATGGCCAAAAGAATTCACAAAAAGTCAGGCAAATGGTTCAGAGGCTAAGGGTCATCACTGCCAAACAAGACGACCTAAGCTCAGTTGCCCACATGGTAGAAGGAAAGAACCACCTGACCTCCACACACGCACAGTGGTACCCATGTGCCAACACAAATACTCTAAGTAAATAAAATGAGGGAAAAAAATCCCTAAAATTATCTACAGCACAGCAAAGAAATACTCAACTCCGAAGTTTAACATTTAAGGCAAACAAAAGATGTCTAGCATTCCATCTTTCACCCCATTCATCTCTGGAAGATCCCTTCCCTCCAAAATGACTTACGAAACATAACAAATACCCATTTCATGGAACACATGAAAATATGTTCTTAAAATTATATAGCTTCTACAATTTTCAGAATAAGTAAAGAGGTAATTTTCCCTCTGAAATGGAATCTGTAATGGCAAATGTGGTGGTTTAAATAAGAATGACAGTTGTGGCACCAGTAGGATTTGCTGAAGGAGGCACAGGCAGGAGGAGCACATGTTTGAGACCAGCCTGGGCTCCACATTAAAAATAAAAATGAATGACCCCCATTTGGTTCATAATTTGAATGATTAGTCACCAGAGAGTGAAACCCTTTGAAAGGACTAGAAGGAATGGCCTTATTGGAAGAAGTATGTCACCGGGAATGTGTTTTGTGGTTTCAAAAGCCCATGCCAGGCCCAATCTGTCTCAGTCTCTCTGCCTGCAGATCAGGATGTAGCTCACAGCTACTTCTCCAGTGCCATGAATGTCACCATGCTCCCTGCCATGAAACTGTAAGCAAGTTCCCAAATAGATGCTTTCTTTTACAAGACTTGTCTTGGTCATGGTGTCTTTTCACAGCAAAAGTAAAACTAATATACCCGGGCTTCATGTCTCTAGCATTGAAGGCTTGTGTCAGCACACTAGAAATATATTATAGAAATTAAGAACAGAAATTGTTATGATTATTCTTTAATGATATTTGTCATTATTAAAAGTCATAAGAGGAGCTAGAGAGATAGCTCAATGTTTAAGAGCACTGGCTGCTCTTCCAAAGGATCCATATTCAATTCCTAATATCCACATGGCAGTTCACAACTGTCTGTAACTCCAGTTACACTCTCACACAGAAACACATGAAGGCAATGCACATCAAATAAATAAATAATTTAAAAGGTCATTAGAATGCATGTAACCTTTGTCCCAGGATAGGAAGGTGAGAATTTATCATGAATAAACAAAAAAGTTGAGCCCAGAGCCAGCTGCAGAAATCCCTTGCTGACGAACTCTGCTGTCATCAGGGTCCAGATCCAGCACTTTGAGTTGGTCCCCACATCTACTCCATCTCTGAGCTGCTGGAGCATGCAACAGACCCAGATGTCATCACTGAATGGGGCCAGTTCAGGCTTGACAACCCAGATCCGCCACCTCCTAGATCCCCCACCTCCCGCTTGGAGCTGCACTGCTTGTCCAGCTACAGGATGAAGAAGTGGGTAGGAAGGTAGGTAGTGCCTGCAGGCTACAAGCACAAAGGTAAAACCCGGAGAGCCTGGAGAGCCTCAGGGAGACCAACATCAAAGGTAGGAAGGTGTGCTGCAGCACAAAGCTCTTAAGAAACCTGCCCCCAGATGCCATGACTGGCCTCAGGATCAACCTGACTTTGGGAAACAGCAGGATATCTGAGGGGAGTCCCAGCAATGATCCAGTATTTATAGTGCATCAGAAACCAGAGACCTCTGCAGTTTAATCTCTTGACTGTTACCAGGCATGCTAAACTCTTGGCAAATTGTATTCCTTTTATTACAAACTCACTCACTTGGTGCAGCTTTTACACAAGCTCCTCCCTCTGCCTGCAAAGTAACCTCTACCTCCTCCAGTAACATCTCAACAATCAAACAGGTACAGATCAAACCCATAATGCTTTTCTAACCTGTCTTAGTTTAGTGGTTATGCTATAAGCTCCCTACATGTACAGGCACTGTCACACTGCACTGAACTTTCACTAGCCAATGATACCTTAAAAGAAATCATAGCATTTTTTTGTGTGTGTGCTTCCAATATTTTCCTGCACAGAGACAAAAAATAAGAAGGAAAAAAAACTATTACTGCTAGGAAATGCTAATGAACACACTGCTATATTAAAACTAAATGAAATCAAAGAAAGAATTAAACCTTTATCCTGCCTTTCCTATAAGAATAGTTAGAGTAGACAATCAACAAGAGATACTAGGCAGTCAGGCCTGGTACACCCAGAAAACTGAGGTAGGAAGATCACTTGAACCCAGGATACAGAGCAAGTCTGAGCAATATAGTAAGGCTCCATTTCAAAACAAGCCAACTAAAAGGGTGACAGAAGGACTACTTATAAAAAGTATTCTATCAGCCGGGTGTGTTAGTGCATGACTTTAATACCATGGGATAGGGAGACAAAGGCAGGTGGGTCTCTGTGAGTTTAAGGATAGCCTGTCTATAGATTTGAGTTCTAGGACAACCAAGGCTGTCACACAGAGAAAACAGGGGGAGGGAGGGGATAATTCTATCAAATTTAGAGCTAGAGAAATGGCTCATAGTTAAGGGTGCTTGTTCTTGCAGAAGATCTGGGTTTGATTCTCAGAATCACATCGGACAACTCAGAACCACCTGTAACTCTAGTTCCTCTCTGGTCTCTGTGGGAATAACACATGTGGTATACATAGAGACAAGCAGGCACATATACATACACATTAATTTCATTTTGTTTTGTTTTTAAAGATTTATTATGTATGCAGTGTTCTGCCTGTATAGATGCCTGCAGGCCAGAAGAGGGCATCAGTTCTCATTATGGTGGGACTGCTGGAAATTGAACTCAGGACCTCTGGAAGAGCAGCCAGAGTTCTTAATCTCTGAGCCATCTCTCCGGCATAAAGATTTATTTTTATTTTATGTGTATGAGCATTTGCTTGAGTCTATGTATGTGAATCGCATGTGTGTTATACCTATCAAGGCCAGAAAAGGATGTTGGATCCCTGGAACTGGAATTACAGGGGGTTGTGAGCTACCATGTAAGTGCTGGGAACTGAACCTGAGTCCTCTGCAAAAGCACCAAATGCTCTTAACCACTGAGCCATCTCTTTAGCCCACACATATTATTTTTTATTTTAACTTAATTTTTTAGGTATGAAGTTGGAACTAGGACTTTTAAAAATCCTTTTTTTTTTCCCCTTCAAGACAGGGTTTCTCAGTAGCCTGAGTGTGTCTTGGAGCTCTGTCTCCTGAGTGCTGGGATCAAAGGTGTGAGCCACCACTATCTGGTTTTAAAAATCCTTACCTTTTAAAGATTACATTTTCAAATGAAATAATACTATGCCTGAAACTTGGTTCAAAGTAGCACAAGAACACAAGAGTATAAATGAAATAAGGCTGAGTTTATTTTTTTAAGAAAACAGAGAAGGAAGCAAAGACTGGAGTTAGATGGGTGGGGAAGTGGGGATCTGGGAGGAGAAACCATAATCAGAATTTACTATTTGAATTTTCAATTAAAAAAATATTAAATAGACAACTACAACTACTGAGCACTATCTATGCTTCCAGCTCATCATCAATTACTAAAAATATGATGTAAGATGAAACAAAATACCTAAAATGTGGCAGTTGTTCAACTGAGTGGCGATTCATTGTAGTTTCTATTACCTATGAAAATCTCTATTTAAAAAAAAAATCACTTTTTCAATAAAATATATTTTCTAAAAACTCAATAAATGCAATTAGGCTGGTGTGTGTTGCTGTTTTAGGTAAGTGATGACAGGGATGTGTCTTAGTTAGAAGAATGCTGGCCTAGCATTCATGAAGACGTGAATTTGAGCTACACATACAACCAGGCAAGTGCCAGGTGGTAGTGGCGCACACCTTTAATCCCAGCACTCCGGAGGCAGAGGCAGGCGGATCTCGAGTTTGAGGCCAACCTGGTCTACAAGAGCTAGTTCCAGGACAGGCTCCAAAGCTACAGAGAAACACTGCCTCGAAAAAACAAAAAAACAAACAAACAAACAAACCAGGCATGTTATAACATACCTATAATCCCAGCTCTTACACATAGAGGCAATAAGATACATTTCAAGGTCATCCTCCATAGCATATTTAGGGCCTTGGATTTGATCCCCACAACTACTCATAAGCTCTCCCCAAATTGTAAACTGAAGCATTAAGTTATTCTTGGATAGTCTCAGAGATTAGTTCTAGAAAATTTTCCTATACCAAAAGCCTCAAATGGTCCCTCATAAATATGGTCTGGTATTTGCATATAACTTTTGCCCTTACAGTTCGTGTCATTTTCTTGACATGGGATCCGATATTTGCATGTAATCCTTGCTCTTGTAGTTCATGTGTTATGTTCTTGGCATGGGATCTGGATATGCTGCTCAAACTGATCTTAAACTCTAGCTAAAAGTGTTCCAGCACCTGAGCCTGCAAAGTAGTTGGGATTACAAGCATATACCTGCATCATCATTAGAGTCCTTAAACACCTAATCAGATACAAATGCAATGCAAAGAGATGTTATAGTATATTGTCTATGGGGAAATTACAGGGAAAAACTTTTCTCATGTTTGTTTAAAATGCAATTTTTAATTGCCTGTTTCCAATCTATGGCTGTGAATCCCTAGACACAAAATCTATGAATACAAGGTGCCTAATTTACTTTAAATGTTAGCAATTTTGTATTATGTTTACCATAACTTCCTCAAGAACTATTAACATGGCTTTTTTTTAAAAAAATTGCTGTTTTATTATGATATAATCACATTAACACAAGCTATTCTCCTCCTGCCTCGCTTCTTAAGTGTTGGTATTAGAGGCATAAAAATGTGCACCCACGTGTGCCTATGGATGGTTGTGAGCCACCATGCGTTTGAGCCCCTGATTTTACATTCTCAGTCATTTAGTTTTTGTGTTTTGGCATGCAAAGGTCTAAGAACAAACTCTGCGTTAGTCTTCTCCTTCCACCATGTAGGTCTACAAGCATGGCATCATGTACCTTTACACAATCTTACCAGCTATATATGTCCAATTTTATGCAGGGATCAAACACAGACCAAGATTTCTACCAACTGAGTTACATCACCATCCCTAACAACGGTATTCTAATGTAAGTATTAGGATCATGGGCAAGCGCTCAATATAACAAATTGTTTTTAAATGTCTACTGTGTATACTCCTTTAAGTATTTTTCTGATGGTTTGAAAAACTGAAAATGAAAAAAAAGTAAAATTGGAAAAATTATTAGGTATGACAATTTTAAGGCCTTAAACTACATAACTATTGAATGAATGGAATGATGGAGATCACATGAAAGCAAATTTGTATTTTCAAAAATATCTACCTGGCATTAGTATAAAACATATAAACAGAAGAATATTGCAAAGATTTGAGTGTTGACAGGTAAAAGAGGAATAAATGCTTAAGTTCAACAGGTTTGAGGATGATCAAGGGACTATAGATCATTTTTTACAAATGTCATCAAAAATAGGATTAACGAGTTAATAGGGAGAAAACAAAAATGTGTCCAGTTCTTGTACGATTAGAGGAATCTGAAGGAGAAACCAGATGATCAAAGATCCACTTTTGAGTCTCTGTGTAAGAAAGTGTTATGTTTGCTGCCATGAAGACAGTCACTGGCTATCTGGAGTGAAGGTAGTGGGGTTGGTATTTTTAGTGGTGGTCATAAGGAAATACTAAAGGGAACTGAGAAGATCAGCCACAGAAGTCAAAAGATAAAAATTTCCTGTAAGAACTTGTGTAATGTCCACGGTCATTTGTAAAAGATACCTGTGAGGAAAGTCCCCACAATTTGCAGTGTCTGAATGTGACAATCTAATATCAAACAGATTACAGAAGGTGCAGTGGTGAATTAGAAATGAGAAAAAGTAGACCTGGGTGTGGTGGTGAATGCCTTTAATCCCGGTGGATCTCTATGAGCTTGAGGTCAGCCTGGTGTACAAACAGGCTCCAGGAGAGCCAGGGCTGTCACACAGAGAACCCATCTTGAAAAACAAAAAAAGAAAACAAGAAAGAGAGAGGGAGGGGGAGATGGAGAGGGACAGGGAGGGGAGGGTGGCGTGGGGCTTGGCGAGGCATAAATAATGGATTGGAACTAAGTTTGGTTCTGCAGATAAATGTGTGTAATGTCAGAGATGAAGAAGGGTTCAAGAATTATGGGTCGGGGCTGGAGAGATGGCTCAGTGGTTAAGAGCACTGACTGCTCTTCCAGAGGACCCAGGTTCAATACCCAGCAACCACATGGCAGCTCACAACTGTCTGAAGATCCGGTTACAGGAGATCTGACACCTTCACACCAATGCACATAAAATAAAGTTAAATAAACCATAAAAAATATTTTAAAAAAAGAATTATGGGTCTTTGTGAGAGAATAAAACTGTGCCAGGCATAGTAGTTCACACCTGAAATCCAGCTTTTGGGAGGCAGAGGTAGGTGGATCTGTTTTAAGGCCATCCTGGTCTACATAGCAAGTTTAGGACAGCCAAGGATACAAAATGAGACTGTCTCAAACGAAAGAAGGAAAAAAAAAAAAAAAAGGATTTCCCCACTTCCCCCAGGACAGGGTTTCTCTTTATAATAGCCCCAGCTGTCCTGGAACTAGCTCTGTAGACCGGTCTGGCCTCCAACTCACAGAGATCCGCCTGCCTCTGCCTCCCAAGTGCTGGCATTAAAGGCATACGCTACCACTGCCCAAAAAAAAGTTATTTTGGAATAAGAAGTTGAGATAGTATCCAGAGGACAGGTGGGTACTGCTGTCAAATAAGAAAAATCTAGTAAAGACAGGATACATCACATTCATTCATATGCTACTGAAACAAAATGATAAAGCTGCATTTTATTAGGGTTTTTTCTCGTTATTAATTTTTTGAACAATCTTTTCAGTGTGAGTTGGAAAATACTTCCAGTGGGAAAAATATATTCTGGAATAAAGACTACATAATTTTTGTCTCATTTTCAATTATACTTTATAGGAAAGGCTGAATAGGTGAATCTGCTACTTAACCCTGAATTATTTTCAGGGTGAATATTCCTGTTAAACTAAAGAAGTGGGTAACTGTACAAGCTTCTTGTGGCTACCATAACAAAATGTCACAAACAACATGGCTTCAAAGAACATGCTTCTTCTGTCACACTTCTGGAAGCTGGAAGTCAAAAACAAGTCACTGACAAATATATGGCCATCTGTAGATTCTAAAGGAAAATCTGTTCTGTGTCTTGTCTCCTGGTTTCTGGTGGGGCCAGCAATCCTTGCTGAGGCCTGTCTTATGGCTTTTTAATTTCAGTCTTTGCTTTCTTTATGTGATGGCCAACTTCCCGTGTGTCAGTGTCTAGGTCTCCTTCTTACGAGGCTAACCATAATTGAATTTAGGGATTGTCCTATTCTAAGGTTACCTCACTCAACTTGATTGTATTGAAGAATCTCCTTCTAATATTTCCCCAACAAGGTCACATTTTTTCAGATTCTGGACATATATATATGGGTAGCTGTAGGTTTGTTTTGTTTTTACAAGGTAGGGAGGCTGTTCTGGAACTTGCTTTGTAGACTAAGTAGCCTCAAACAGATCTACCTGCCTGCATGCTGGAATTAAAAGCATGCCCCATCACTGCCTGGCATGGGGGTGGTTTTGTTTCTTCCCCCACTTATTCAACCCAGTACAGTAATTTTAAGAATGTGAATAAAAGCATTTAAGATTTACTTGTAGAATTGTTAAAGTAGACATGTTAGAATTATTTTAACTCTCACCTTTAGTCCTAGCACTTGGGAGACAGAAGCAGGCAGATCTCTGTGAGCTCCAGGCCTGCCTGGTCTACAAAGCAAGTGCCAGGGCAATCAGGGATGGTAAACAGAGAAAGCCTGTCTCAAAAACCAAGAAGAAAAAAAAAAAGAAGAAAGAAATTTTAGAATTTATGTCTCTGTGATTAAGTTTTAGTAACTGTGGTAGTTGACTGTCACCTGGATAGGATTGAAAGCTGCCTAAGAGATTTCTAAAGCATATTCTTGAGGGTTTGGGGGGGGTCTGTTGTTCGTTTTTTGTTTTGTTTTCTTTTTGAGATAACCGTTTCCCTAGTGCTCGGACATACACCACCATGCCCCGCATGGTTTTGTTTTTAAAGGCATTTTCAGACAGGATCAGCTGAACGTGGGCAGCACCATCCCACATTCTGGGATCCCATGAAATAAAAGTTATATATATAAAAAAACGATAGCTCCCATCACCAGGTTTTGTTCAAGCACATGGGGACAAATAACTGAATTTTTCTGGGGGAAAAAAAAAGAGTGATTATGATGGTAGAGACGTGCTTGAACTAATTTTGTAATCCTCAAATTTGTATGTCAAAATCCTAATGATCAAGCATCCCAAAATGTAACTTTGTTTGGAAACAGGGCTACCTTTTAAAATGAAATGAACTTAAAATAGTTAAGATGTAATCTGATGGGGTGGGGCTGTAGGGCAAGAAAGATGGCTCAGAAGTTAAAACCACATATTGCTCTTGCAGAGGAACATGGGTTCAATTTCCAGAACCTATATAGTGGTTTACTACCATCCTTAGCCCAATTCAAGAGGATCCAACCTCTTCTGACCTTCACAGGCACTTAGCACAAAGATGGCACACATGCATACATTCAGGCAAAGCTGTGATATGGGTAAAATGAATAAACCTAACCTTTGAAAATTGACAACAAGAAAGATGTAGTATGGGGCTGGTGAGCTGACTCAGCAGGTAAAGACATGTGTTGCTAAACCTGACAACTGAAATATGATACCCAAGACCCATCGTTGTGGAAGGAGAAAACAACTCTCATAAGTTGCCCTCTGACTTCCACATAGATGTACACACACACAAGTAATTTTTCAACAAAAAGACATCACAACTAAACATGAAAGCAAGACTGTGTCAGCACACAGGGAGAATACAGCTATCTGCAAACCAAACTGAAAGGAAGGCCCAAAAGAACCGACCCTACTGGCTTGAACTTCCAGCCTCCAAAACCATGAAAAAGGGGGGGGGGCTATTATTTTAAGCAGTTACTCTGATATTTTGTTACTATCACTAAGGAACTGGTGGAGGCAAAAACTACAAAGTACTTTGTTAGATACTTCCCTGGGGATTTGAGAACTAAGTTGAGAAGCATACACACCAAAATGATAGGTAACTCTTTTACTGAAGGGAAAATGGTCACTATAGCAACTACAAACCACCAATCAGACCACATGAGATGGGGGGGGAGTGGGGAGGAGAGAACACTGAACTCTCTTGATAAGTCAGCGCATCAGACACATAAATAATCCCCCCCCCATTTTCAATTAAAGAAATTCAGGCTTAGAGAAATTAAGTGGATGGTCAGTTTGGAAGTAGAAACACTGATCAAAGTTTCTCCTCCCCCAACTCCTCTCAGATCCTTCCCACCTCCCAATCCACCAGGCTCCACTAGAATTTTAAGACTTCTCAGAAAGAAGAGAAGCACAAAAGGAAAAGGAAAAACAAAGTACTTTGATTCTGAGACATGGAAAAGTTCTGGATTTATCATCACTTACATAAATTAATGCACCAGATTCCTGAACAGTAAACATTATGGCTCACTCCTGTAATATCAGTATTAGAAAGATAAGACAAAGATTACTCTAATTTCAAAGCCAGTCTGAGCTACATAGTGAGTTTCAGGCTAGACTAGTGAAGCCTTGTCTCACAACAACACTAGAGAGTGGAAAGAGGGGAAGGAGACTTAAATGAAATGTCTGAAAAAGGGCCTATAGCACACAGAGAATACTAGATACAATTTTACTAACAGTGAATTGTCCAGAACCTCAACTTCTTATTTAACCAGTTCCTCAGTGGACTAGTCCATACACAAAGAGTAGTAACTATTAATTCTGCTTCATGTCTCTAGTACACACACACAGACACGAGAGAGAGAGAGAGAGAGAGAGAGAGAGAGAGAGAGAGAGAGAGAGAGAGAGAAACGGGGGGGTGGGGGGGGCAAACAAACACATGCTAATGTCCTTTCTCCCAGCCATACCTGCCTGGCTTTCACATGGGTTCTGGAGATCTGAACTCTAGTTATCACACTTGCCCATCAAGCATCTTAACTACTGAGGCATCTATGCAAACCGAAACTGTAATTTTTTAAGACAAATTACAATATAAGGCTAAAGAAAATAAAATTTTAAAGTGTCTTTCATCTAGTCAATAGCAAAAACTTCATTGAAAATAAAAACAATCTTCCTGAGTTCAAGCCCCAACATTTAGAGGCATTTATCTTTATATTCTCTCCTCACCTGGGCAAACTGATAAGAAAAGAATACATTACATATAATGCACATTAAACAGATTTTCCTTTCAAATCTGCATACAACCAACCTTTCCAATAAAAATCATTTCATAGAACTGAAGAAATGGCTCAATAGTTAAGAGCAGCTGTTACCCTTCTAGAGGACCTAAGTTCAATTCCCAGCACTAGAAAAGTAGGGCAGTAGAACTCCTTGTATATACCTCCAGCTAAGGGGTTAACAACACCTTCTGGCTCCCACTGGCACCAGCATGAATGTGACATAAGAACACATACATACAACAAATAAATAGATCTGGGGGTGGGGGTTATTCCATACAAAAATGGCATAAATAAATGAATATATTTTAGGTCTTAGGATATTGTAGCTCTAGGAATTTTATGGCATAAACCTAAATTAATTTCTGTCTTAGAAAAATGTGGTTTTACCTGGGCACTGGTGGGGAAAGCCTTTAATCCCAGCACTTAGGAGACAGAGGCAGGCAGATCTGAGTTCAAGGCCAGCCTAGTCTACAGAATAAAAAATCAAAAAACCCTGCTGAAGGAAAGAAGGAGGGAAGGAGGGAGGGAGGGAAGGAAGGAGGGAGGGAGGAAAATATATTTTTAAGTGCACAACTAAGAATTTAGAAGTAGTCTAGCAAATATAACAAAGTAAATACTATCTATTTAGAACAGAGCCCAGAATAGGAAGCATCAGAGTATTTCCTCAACTGAAGGCATGACCTATGACACAAATTATTACTAATGACCTAAATCTTTTGACTAAGAAACAAAGACAACTTCTTTATAAACATTCATTTCACAAAATTTCAGTTATCTCCTCTTGGCCCTACTTCTCCATTTACAATTCACCTAGTTAGTAATTATTAGTAATCCACACCTGGTCAAAGGTGAAAATGATGAGCTAGGGACCATTTCATTACTTTCCCCCTTAAATGTTTTAAAGGCATTGTGCTCAGTGTTCCACATACATGACTATTAAATGCTCTGGCTTGGGCTGGAGAGATGGCTCAGAGGATAAGAGAACTGACTGCTGTTCTGGAGGTCCTGAGTTCAATTCCCAGCAACCACATGATAGCTCACACCCATTGTAATGAGATCTGAGATCTGGTGCCCAGAACACTATATACATAATAAATAAATTTTAAAAATGCTCTGGCTTAATAAACTTGCCCAAAATGCTCCACTCTGCTGACTTTTATGTGAATACCCTCCCCTGAACAAATCATTAGAGTTCTGCAATGAAGGGAGCTGGGTCATAGCAGCTTAGTAGCAGTGGACCTAAGGTTCAAAAAAAAAATAAAAGTCTGATAAGAAAGCCCACACCCAAACCTTAAAAATTGCACCACCCCTCTATATTGAAGAAAGAGAAGTATAACATAGAAGCAATAAAACAAAAATCCTTTAGTACCAAATAACTTAGTTATCAGCTTTGTGAATACAGGAGGAAAAGGGGGGGGAGAAAGGTTAATAGTAAATAACTACTGGTGAGATGAACCAAAAGAAATTAAAAGGAAAACTGGATTATCATTAGCGCCAGAAGACAATAACATGAGGCAGGTAGAAGGGGTACAGAGACACATGTTCTGTAGACCCTGAAAGATGCATAGTGAGCATTTCATAGTGACTAGAAGCAGGGTGTGGTTGTGAAACCCTTTACCCGTACTCTGAAGGTAGGATAGGTGAATATCTGAGTTTGAGGCCAGCCTCATCTACAGAGTATTTTCCACAACAGCCAGGGATACAAAAAGAGACCCTGTCTCAAAAAAAAAAAAAAAGAAAGAAAGAAAGAAAAATTCAAATTATGCATTGTATTCTGCAGTTGCCTGCCCATACTTCTTTTATTTCAAATCTCTTAAAAACTCATCTCAGTTTAAAAACCAACTCACGAGCCAAAATTTACTAGTATGTATCTGTAACACCCACACTCAAACAGTTGAGGCAGGAAGAATCAACAGTCCAAGGCCAACGTAGGCTGAACAGAGAGTCCCTGTCTCAAAATAAATATATATAATATTATATGTAAATATATATTTATGTGTATATAAAAATATTTTGAGACAAGGACTCTGTTCAGCCTAGGACTAGGCCTAGGACACACACACACATATATATATATATAAAATCTAAGTACTTAACAACCAAGATTATTTACAAGTCACTATAAGGATGGCCAACCGAACAAAACATATGTACTATTGGTTACCCAATCACAGATCCTCCTCCCTTATACTTTGCTCCTTGTTATTGAGCCCACCTTCCATTATGAAGCTGAATGTACACATTATTGCTTTCCCAGCCCCAGCTATATCTACCACATGGAAAAATGCCTAGTCATAGAAAAATGAGCAGAAAGAAAAATTTATGAAGGCTTTCAGAAAAGGTTTATATTCCAAATGAGAGAGGTGTGTGGGCAATTATCATCTTTACTGATTATGGTTGTTAATACAAATCCTCTTCTCATACCCTCCCTCTATCAATCTCTCCATAAATCCTTTCAGCTGTACCTGAAAACATGAAGAATCACTTCAACATTCACTCCTGATCCTCTCTTGCTCTAAACCCTCTCTCCTGGCTGCTACGTTTCTCTCGACAGTAAGGCCTGCTTCTCCCTTTATCCTCTCATTCTCTTCTCAACAAAGCATCTAGTATGAGCCTTATTTTCCCTCTTTTGGGGTACTGGGCGTTGAACCCATGGTCCCACCTATACTAGGTAAGCACTCTACATTATTGTAGGTGTCCCGGTACTGCAATAAGCCTTTTAGGTCACTTCTCTGCTCAAAAGCTTCCACAAGCATCTCTTCTCACTTAAGTGTAAAACAGAAGACCTCACAATACAAAGCCCTGCATGACTTGACTCCCACCACTTTGCTTACTTGCCCTTTATTACTCCGCTCAGCCATGGTGCCTCTTTTCAGTTCACTTCTATGAACAACTCAAGCACAAGAGCATTTTCTCACCCCTCTTCCTTGTGCCTGAAATGCTAATCCTCACTTCCCTACCTTTTCACTTCCAACTCTCACACTGCCTTTAAGACTCAAAGTCATCTTACTGAGACCTCCCCAATCAGCTTGTTACTAACCCAATACAGCCCTTCTCATCCTGTCTACTACTTTATTTTCCCCATAATACTTAACATTTCAGACATAATAAAATGTTTACCTGTGTTAATCTGTCTTCTCCCTCATCCTCATTAGAATGTTAAGTTCCATGAGCTTTTTTTTCTCCTCTATTTCCCATACTTAACGTTATAATTTTTTCATATACTACAGGTGCTGAATAAATTAATCTAATGATCATCAATAAGGTGAAAATAAAGGGAATGAGAAAGGGAAATACATCTAAGTTCTTGACAATTTAACATGCTACTGAATTAGACCTGTGAGGTAAATTTCTGCTTATTGAAGCCATGTTTTAACTAAGGTTTCTGACATTTGAGCACAAAGGGCCTAGGTAGGAATTTGCATAAAAATAAAATAAAAGTAAACACAAGTTAAAAAGAATTAACTAATGGGGCTGAATAACTCAGTATGGAGTACTTGTCTAGCTACACAAGGTCCTGAGTTTAATTTTTATCCCATCACCCAGAAAAGACTATGTTGGGGAACCCAGTTGGTAGCATGCTGTCTGGCATGCATTAAGCCCTGGTTTCTGTTCCTACCCCCTGAAAAACTGGGCGTGATGGTACCTGCTTATAATCACAGCACTCGGAAAGTGGAGGCAAAGACGTGTTGACCAAGGAGATGGCTCAGTGGGTAGGAAAAGTGCTTGTCTTGCAATCATGAGGACCTGAGCTGAATCCTTAGAACTCACATTTTAAAAAGAGGACAAGGGGCTAGAGAAATAACTGAATGGTTAACGACCTGAGTTCAGTTCTCAGCACCCACATTAGGTGGTTCACAACTGTCAGTAATTCCAGTTCCAGCAGATCTGAAGTTCTTCTGGCCTCCATGGGCGCATGAATACACGCACATACAAACACAAACACACCACGGTGCTTACTTGTTAATACCAGCACTGGAAAAGGAGAGAGAGGGAGGGAGGGAGGGAGGGAGGGAGGGAGGGAGGGAGGGAGGG
>JAQHUG010000159.1:842013-874501 GCA_028555095.1 Dicrostonyx torquatus
AAAAAAAAAAAACAAAACAGGTTTTAATAAGAGTAACACACATGGGAGCCCAAGAAATGACACATCTGATAAAGGGGCCTGCTGTCAAAGCCTGATAAACTAAGCCTGTTCCTGGGTTTCACATGGAAAGAAAGTGAGGAAACCAACTCTTTTAAGTTGTCTTGACCTCCATACAAATACCCATGTACCATAAATAAAATTTAAACATAATATATTGGCAAAAAAAAAAAAACTTCTATTAATGGACTTCCTCACACAATCACTTTGGTTTCATGCCCTTCTCTACAGAATAAATTAAGATGCTGCAGGAGGGCATACTTTATATAGCAGAATCTTGACTTTCACTAACTTCCCATTTCTCAACTCATCCCATGATTCCCTTCTCTTCCTCCTCTAACAAACACCCCTAAAATTCTAAACTTCACCTACAGAAAAATTACAGACATCTTTATGAAGATAAATAAAATCAACTAGCTTGAGGCTGTATTTGGTTAGCAGCTAGAAATAGAAATGAAAGAAGAGAGTTACAAAAAAACATGAGTGACGGAAGCAATAAATAAACATGTTTAGGTGTAACTTTCTAATCATTTAGCCATTTTTCACTAAAAACATAAAATTAAAATTTGACCAGTGAGGAAGTTCAGAAAGTAAAGATACCTGTGGCCAAGCCTGAGGACTTAAATTTGATCCCTGAAACCCAAGGGGATGTAGGAAAGAACCCATTCCATCAAACTGTCCTCTGACCTCTGCAAGTCTCCCTAATACACACACAAATAAACAAATCTTTAAAAATTAAAGATATATATATACATATGTGTGCATATATACATATATGTATGTATACACACATACAGGGAGAGAGAAAGAAAGGGGAGGAGGGAGAAAGGGAGGGGAGAAAGAGAGAGAGAAAGCCTAAAATTGCCAAGCAAGGCAGCTTATGACTATAAGGCGGGCAGACCTGAGTTTCAGGCCTGCCAGTGTTATATTGTGAGGGCCTGTCTTTAAAAAGCTTAAAATAACTACAAGAAAAATTATTTCTCAATAAAGTACAAATTTGCATTCATAAAACAATATAGGCAAATTGCCACCATTGTTGGTTGTCCACCAAAACTAGATAGTAAGACACTATTGCTAAGGATACCACATTCTCTAGTTGGAGGGCATTTAAAAATAATAATAATAAGCTAGAACTAAGATGAAAGCTTCTACTCTGCTGGATACACGCTACTAAGGAAGCACTGTCACCAAGTCTTAACTCAGCTATGGCACCTGCATGCTATACTACTATGCAGACAGTTAACATGTACCCACTGACATGGGTAACCAAATGTTTTCTCATTCGATTTGAGGCCTGTTCTACATCTAATAGTGTAAACTAAAGCCCATGATGGAGGACATTATAGGCCCTAATTAGAGAAGTCACTAATTTGTTTTGCTAAATGGATATGTTGTGTCCATCAAAATGCTCTCTAAACATTTATGGATTTGTTTGCTTGTTTGTTTGTTTGTTAGGCAAGGTTTCTCTGTGTAGCTTTGGCTGTCCTGGAACTAGCTCTGTATACCAGGCTGGCCTGGAACTCACAGAGATCCTCCTGCCTCTGCCTCTTGAGTGCTGGGATTAGGTGTGTGCCACTACCGTCCAGCTAAACATTTATGTTTATACCCACAAATTAATGCTGCTGTCAGCTCTGTCAGAGAAAATCTCTTTTTGCAGTTACAGTGGTTAACTGCAGAAACTCATAACTGATCAAGATGCAGAGAATAAATGCCTATTGAATAGTCATAAAGGTGACAGCTATATCATTCCCCAACTCCCAAACAAACTCAAGGAATATCAGGAAGAGGGAGCAGAAACAGCCAGTAGGGCGGTAGAGTACTGTGAAGCATTGTCTTTTAACCCTGACACAGACAACAGTTGTACTCTAACTCACAGCAGCAGGGTTAACTGAGCAAGAGCTGCAGAAGACTGGGCCCAGTCAACATCCTGCCAGGGAGGTAGGAGAAACACATGAGGCATATTCTTGTCCAATGATCAATAGACAGTTAATAGTTGCTGGGGGGTGGAGGGTAGAAAGACTTCCTTTAGTGGCATAGCTCTATATTCACACTCTTACAAGCAACTCTAATGAAGCTCATTGAGCCGTTAAAAAGAAAGACATGAAAATGAAGAGGGACTACTTAGGAAGAGGATGATGAACAGTAGGATGAGTAAAAAGGGATAATGGGTATATATGCTCAAAATGTTATATAGATATATGAATATATCATGATGAAATTGGACATGGTGGTAATACCTTTAACCCCAGCACTAGAGGCAGAGGCAAGTGGATCTGTGAGTTTGAGTCCAGCCTGGTCTACAAAGTGAGTTCCAAGTCAGTCAGGGCTATTCGGAGAAACCCTGCTGCCCAATAAATAATAAGACTAAACCCACCATGTAAGTCAGGAAAATTCACTATCACTAAGTTACCTCCTCTGCCCCCCACCTCCCAATGTCCACCCCCACTCCCGAAAAAATACTTTCTATCTTGAGGCAGGTTCTCATTTCTCAAACTAGAACTTGAACTTGTGTAGTGCAGGCTAGTCACAAACTTATGGTCATCCCGCTTCCACCTATGCTCTTCCAGACGACCTGGGTTCAATTTCCAGCACCCTCAAGACAGCTCACAACTATCTTTAACTCCAGTCCCAGGGACTCCAACAGCCTCTTCTGGCTTCAGGTGACACCAGGAAAGCACGTGGAACACAAACATATATTCAAGTAAGAAAGTAAATCAACCTATACATATAAAAATAAAAATGCTGGAAGTGAGCCGGGCGGTGGTGGTACACGCCTTTAATCCCAGCACTCGGGAGGCAGAGGCAGGCAGATTTCTGTGAGTTCAAGACCAGCCTGGTCTACAAGAGCTAGTTCCAGGACAGGTTCCAAAGCTACAGAGAAACCCTGTCTCGAAAAACCAAAAAAATAAAATAAAATAAAATAAAATAAAAAATGCTGGAAGTGATAGGTGTGGCAGCACACACTTTAATCCCAGCCCTCTGAAGGCAAGAGGCAGGCAGATCTCTGTGAGTTCAAGGCCAGCAGGGTCTATAAAGTGAATTCCAGGCCAGCTAGGGCTACACAGTGAGACTCTATGGGTTTTTTTTTTTTTTAAATCTGTTTGGTTTTGGAGACAGGGTTTCTCTGTAGCTTTGGAGCCTGTCCTGGAACTCACTTTGTAGGTCAGGCTGGCCTCAAACTCTCAGAGATCCTCCTGCCTCTGCTTTCCAAGTGCTGGAATTAAAGGCATGCAGCACCACTGCCTGGCTAAGACTCTCCTGGCTAAGACTCTATCTTTCAAAAAAAAAAAAAAAAACACAAAAAAACAAAAACAGTCAGGCACTTGTGGCGAGTTCCAGAACAGTCTAAACAAACCATGTCTCAAAAAACCAAAGCAAAAATACAAAACGAACAAACAAGTAAATAAATGAGAAAATTATATCACAATATAATCCTAAATTGGGCTCACCCTCCTAACCTCTCACCAGTTATCCCCAGAGACCTTGAAGGAGGTAGCCTGTATTTGACAACATCCTCTAAATAACAAGGTTAGGGGAAAAGAACTATCCTGATCTGGATTAGGATTGGGAAATACAATGAGATCACATAGGCATCTGATAAGAAACTCGGTAATAAGGAAAGCCTAAACAATTCTCTTAAAACTGTCAATAAATTCTTTGCTTTGATTATTTCCCAACAGCAGTAAAGGGTCAGCAGTAAAATCACAAGACACTTGGTAGCACACAGACCACTGACAATGTCAGCAGTCTCAACAGCTCCTGCTTATCCAGAAAGAAAGAAAATGAGATAAGGAGCTCAACAGAAAGGATGGGCAGGTAAGATGGCTCAGCAGGTACAGAAAGGCCTGCCATCAAGCCTTATGACCTATGTTCAATCCTTTCACTCTCCAGGACTCACATGATGAAAAAGAACCAACTCCTACAGATGTCCTCTGATCACACAAATCCTGTGCATACAGGGGCAAACAGGCATGCACACACACAAATAAACAAATGCCAAAAAAAATTGTTTTTTGTTTTTTTGTCTTTTCGAAACAGGATTTCTCTGTATAACAGACCTGGCCTCAAACTCACAGAGATTCACCTGCATCTGCTTCCCGAGTGCTGTTATTAAAGGTGTATGCCACTATACCCAGGGGGGGAAAATACATTTTAAAAAAAGAAGCCAACCATGTGGTTCAAGCCTTTAATCCCAGGCAAGCACACTGGGGATAGGCAGATCTCTGTAAATAATTCAAGGACAGCCAGGGCTATGTAGAGACTCTGTCTTAAAAGAGCGAAAAAGAGAAAGAGAGAGAGAGAGAGAGAAGAAAGGAGGAGGGGAACTAACTATAAGAGTAAAAAGGGCTATTAGGCTAATAAATGGACAACATAGAAAAGATATAAGCAAAATAAAAGTAATGTAATCAAAAGATAAAAGAGAAAATAATTCCTAATATAAACTACCTTGTGGAATCTACACTTCACCAACCTTTTTTAAAGGCACCCGATGGGTGGTGGTGGCGCATGCCTTTAATCCCAGCACTCGGATCTCTGTGAGTTCGAGGCCAGCCTGTTCTGCAAGAGCTGGTTTCAGGACAGACTCAAAAGCTACAGAGAAACCCTGTCTCGAAAAAAAAGGGGGGGCACCCACAAAACATAAACCAAAGCATACCCAAAATCTTTCTAACTCCTAACAACAGTGTTGAAAATGCAGTCACCATGTAGAAGTGAACAGTATAATCATCTTCTTTAGCTGGGTCCTGGTCTATTTGAGAGTGTCTTTTCCAGGTCTCAATATACTGGAGCACACAGCTTTTTGAAAGTGCATTCCTTTAAGTTTCTTTTTTTTACGATTTTATTTATTATCATTGTGTATGTGTGTGATGTGTGCCTGTGTGCCACAGCTCATGTGTAAAAGTCAAAGGACAACTTTGTGTAGTTGGTTCTTTCCTTCCACCTTTATGTGGATTCCAGAGATCGAACTCAGGTTGCCAGACTTGCACCACTAGCCCAGGTGCCTTTACACAAGTCATCTCAATCCCTTTGTTATTTTTAAGTATTATTACTATTTATTATTTGTAGGGGGAAGGGTGGGTGGTATGCGTATGATGTGTAATTTTTTATTTAACCATTTTTTAATGGTTATTGTCCCATTTCTGAAGACTGATGTAGGTCTCAACTCTCTGAGGAACTTGAGAGTGGAAGCAAGAGGACCATGAGCCTGCATTACAATAATGAGTTCAAGGCCAGCTTGGGAGACTTAGTAAGAAAGAACCTGCGTCAAAATAGAAAGATAGAAAGTTTTTTGTTTTGTTATTTTTTTTAAAGAGGGCAGAGGAGATAGCTTACTGATAGAGTACTTGCTTGACATTCCTGATGGGTTTAGTCTTAGTATTGGACAGCAGGGCTTGGGGGCCCAAGAAATCCCAAGATGAATTTTATTTTTTTTCTTTCTTTCTTTATTTTTTTTTGGATTTAGCTCAGTGCTAGAGTGTTTGCATAACATGTTCAATGCCCTGTGTTTAATCCCCAGCACTTTAAAAATGACAACAGCAACAACAACAAAATTATTTTAGTTTTATGTATTAGTAGTTGCCAGACTAGCAGAGATGAACTTTTTAAAAAATTTATAAGCTTTTAGTGATCTTGCTATACTCAAATTGGTATGGAATTTAGTTTGTGCTAGGATTACAGATTTGAGCCACTGTGTCTGTGAAAATGAGTCCTTGACTATAAAGTCACTTGATTTTTCTCTAATTCAGGTGAGCATTAAGTAGAAAGAACATTAGTTAATAAAGGCAGCAAGTGTATATACAAGCAGATGGCCATGTTTTGCTTTGAGAAGTTTTACGCTATTCAGACAGATATTCTGTGTTGATCTTGGCCAAATGACTTTTTTGTGCTTCAGTTGTTTTATCTGCTAAATAGAGTAATAGTAGCACCTGTCATAGGGTTGGAATTGTTGTAAATACTTAGAACAATGTCTGATGTATAGTAAGCAATTCATCTGTTTATTAGTATTTAATAGGTCAGAGTAAAGCAGCATGCTCAGAGAAGAAAATTGCTTGATTTGAGTCTTATCACCATAGTTCGTGTTCAGTTAAACGTGGCTCCTAATGCTTTTGGGGTTACAGGTCTTTTTGATATATCATCTCTTCCCAAAAAAGAATATATAAATAAATCTAGGCATATGTTTTCTACAGTTTAAGGGAAAGGGATCAGTGACTCCTTCTCCTCCAAGCATTTCCAAAAACATTAAAGGGCCTGATAGCCCTTAGAGTAAGTCAATTTCCTCTTAAATCAGTGTTCTGAATGAGACCCATCTTGGATATACAGGTGATAGAGGTTGTTTTTCCTTAAAACTGAGTTCTAGAGAACACTGTGGGAAACAGAACCATGTTAGTACTTCTTTTCCCTATAGGAAAACATTCAACTTCAAAGGAAGGCATTCTTTTATGAGTGTTGTCCTTTTTCAAAAGACTGTGGGTGATGGATATCCATAGTGTGTTTTACTTTGTATTAAAAAAAAAAAAGTATACTGAGGACCAGACGATGGTGATGTATGCCTTTAATCCCTGTACTCAGAAGGCAGAGGCAGGTGAATCTCTAAGTTCAAGGCCAGCCTGGTCTACAAGAGCTAGTTCCAGGACAGGCTCCAAAGCTACAGAGAAACCCTGTGTCAAAAAACCAAAAAAAAGAGTATATTGAAAGTGAATAGAGATGAGGCGCATATAAATTTTTCTTGAATTTATTAAGTAAAATTTCACAAACATCAGTACCTTAAATGTAATTAAGAATATACTTAGCCAGGAATAATGGCGCACACCTTTAATCCCAACATTCAGGAGGCAGAAGCAGGTCTCTGTAAATTTGAGGCCAGCCTGGTCTACAAATAAAGTTCCAGGACAGCCAAGGCTACACAGACAAAACATGTCTGGAAAAAACAAAAATGAATAAATTAATTAAGTTAAACATCTAATATGTATGTTGATGTCATGATCCTGTATGAAGAAAATTCTGAAGAATCTCCAGAACAGCAGTAAGTGGGTTTAGTAAATAAAAGAAATAAGATCCATAAAACAACCATAATTTTTATATACTAACAACAGTTATATATTTTAAAAAAGAATAAGAAACTAGGCATGGAGGCAAACACTTTTTATCCCACTGTTCCAGAGATAGAGGATAGTGAATCTCTGAGTTGGAGACCAGCCTGAGAATGGGTTACTTATTACTATAGTAACTCTCAAGACACAGAGCTATGTAAAAAGCCTGTCTCAATAAATGAATGAATGAATAAATGGAAAAAAGAGAGATACAAAAAGCATTCAGAGGGATGAAGAAATGGCTCAGTGGTTAAGAGCACTGGCTGATTTTCCAGAGGACCAGGGTATGATCTCCAGCATTTACATGGCAGCTCCAAATTGTCTATAACTACAGTTCTAGAGACACCCTCTTCTGGCCTCCACTAGTATCAGGCAGACACATAGTGCATAGACACGCAGGCAGGAAAAAATACTTGTGCATATGAAATAAAATCATTTAAAAATAGTACAGACTTGCACCAACAAAATTTATAAGAAATTTAAAATTATTTACACTGTGCTAGGGATATAAAACCTAGCAATCCTGAGGCCCTAGTTTAAGTCCCCAGCATCATCTCTTTTTCAAAAAAAAAAAAAAAATGGAAGAAAAGAGCCATATACAATGAGGATCAACACAGTGGTGCACCCCTTTAATCCCAGCAGAGGAAGGCGGGCAGAACCCTATGCTTTCAAGTCCAGCCCAGGTTACATAGTAACAAAAAACAAAAAACAAAAAAAAATGAAAACTCTTTTTTTGTTTATTTGTTTTTCAAGACAGGGTTTCTCTGTGTAGTTCTCCATACCCTGGAACTCATGCTGTGTGAACCAGGCTGACCTCGAACTCTAGGCATGTGTTTACCACTGCCCGACATGAAAATTATTTCTAACAGAGATCAGAATTGGGGGAGAAAGAGTATTATTTTCTTCCAACGGTATAGCAGCTGATAAACTGCCCATAATTGAAAATAAACGACCTACCCACACTTATGCCAGCAATTCTGATTACTTTTTGTGACAGAAAGACATGAAGTAGGAAGAGGATTTGTTAATGTGAACAGAAAAGGGGAATGAAGGTGAAACTAACTACAACTCATTTATATATATATACATATATATATGTATGTATGTATGTATGTATGTATGTATGTATGAAGCTGTTAACAGGAAAAAAGTACAAAAGTTACTTTGCATGACAGGCTTCTTTTTCTGTGCTAGAATGAAACCAAACCCCTCATACCTGCTAAGCAAAGTCCCTCATTTGATATTAATCACTGAGCAAAAGAATCATTAGTTATGGCTTTACTACCCCTGCCAAGGTTATTTTCCTAACAGATGTGTTTCTCCTGTTTAAGATTCTCAAAAGCTCCCTATTGTCCATAGTAAAACACACACACACATATACACACCCCAATTTGCTCTCTTTCTCCTCCCTCTACGCAAGGCAGGAGTTTATTTAAAAGCCAAGGCTGAGCCAGGCGGTGGTGGTGCACGCCTTTAATCACTTGGGAGGCAGAAGTAGGTAGATCTCTGAGTTTGAGGCCAGCCTGGTCTACAAAGTGAGTTCCAGGATAGCCAAGGCTACACAGAAAGACCCTCTCTCAAAAAAAAGAAAAAGAAAGAGAAGAGAAAGGAATTAAGAGGACTAGAGTCATAATGGCTCAGCACTTAAAAGCAATAGCTGCTTTCTCCAAGAGTCCTGTGAGTCACCCGGGAACAACATAGATGCCCCTCAACTGAAGAATGGATAAAGAAAACGTGGTACATTTACACAAGAGAATACTACACAGCAGTAAAAAATGGCATATTGAAATTTGTAGGCAAATGAATGGATATAGAAAAAAAAAATATTGAGTGAGGTAACCCAGACCTAAAAAGACAAATATCATATGTACTCACTCATAAGTGGCTTTTAGACATAAAGCAAAGAAAAACCAGCCTACAACCCACAACCCCAGAGAACCTAGACAACAAAGAGGGCCCTAAGAAAGACATACATGGATCTAAATAGGAAGGAGAAAAAGACAAGATCTCCTGGGTAAACTGGAAGCATGGGGTCACAGGGAAGGAGAGACGGGGATAGGGAAGAAAGAAGGGGGAGCAGAGAAAAATGTAAAGAAAAAAATTAAAACTCCACAAAATAAAGAGTCCTGTGAGTCATTCTGCATTAGCTGTCACTGAGCTTCCACAGTATGAGGAATTCTGTCATATACTGACCTCTCCAGTGCTTCTTAGCCGACTTTTCCCAATATCTTCCCAGGGTTATTAACAAAAAAAGAAGCAAGTAGACTCAGCTGAGCGTAACACAAATGCTTCAGGAACATACTTAGAAAAATAAGAAAAGAAACACAGATTTACTTATTTTAGGCAGGGTCTCATTATGAATCCCTGCCTGGCCTGGGATCACCAGACTATCCTCAATCTTTCTATCCTCAATCCCCTTCCCACCTTTTCCTCCAGAGTGCTAGGATTACAGACCAGTGATATCACACTTGGGGGGAAAAAATTTAAGTCACCTATAATTTCACTGAAATACACAGCAATTATTTAACACTTTCCTTCCACATTGGTTTGAAAGAGAGACATGAATCTCAATAATAAGGAATTAAAACCCAGGTTTACAAGATGGTTCAGCAGAAAAAGGCACTTGCTGCCAAGCCTGATGACCTGAGTTTCATACTTGGGACCCAATGCCCACAAGTTGTCCTCTGATCTACCACACAAATGCTGTAGCACACATATATCCAGACACACACACAATAAATAAAATTGCCATGCAGTGACGTTGAACGCCTTTAATTCCAGCACTGAGGAGACTGAAGCAAGTGAATCTCTGAGTTGTAGGCCAGACTGATCTATAGAATGAGTTCCAGGACAGCCAGGGCTGCACAGAAAAAAAATTGTGTGTGTGTGTGTGTGTGTGTGTGTGTATAAAATACATTAAATAAATAAATACAAACGTTCTTTTTACTACACTCCTGGCCTCTCTTAAGCTATCCTGGCCATACCACCACTATAACTAAGTGTATAATCACATGGATATACAAGTTGAAAAATGGGGTACTTTTAAAATAGCCAATTTTTTTTTCTAATTTATTTTCTATGTGTCAGTATTTTATTGTCATGTGTGTATGTATGGCACATGCATGTCTGATATTCATAAAGGTCAGAAAAGGACCCTAGATACCATGGAGTTGGAGTCATGGATGGTTGTAAGCCACCATGTCAGAGACAGGAATCAAACTTGGGTTCTCTGCAATAACTAGTGCTCTTAAATACTGAGCCATGTCTACATACATCTACACACAAAAAAAAGCACAAACACGCTCACACACATTTTTTGTAACAGTGTTTCACTGAAGAACAGGTTGCCTCAAACTCAGAGATTCTCCTGCGTGCCAGACCACAACATCCAGCCCAAACAGTATTTTTTAAATAGCATTTTAAAGGGTAATATTGGTCTGTGGTCTCCTCCATTCTGCTTCATGAGACACAGATGTAATGACTGGAGCTCAAGTAATCATCACAGAATCTTAAAGCAGATGCCATACCCTAGAAACACAAAGGAGACAGATCTCCACTGAGTGACTCTGCAGTGCAAAGACACCATACCAACTTATGTCCTATCCTGAAGAATTTGATGGGAAAGAGAAATACACATCCAGTTCAAGTCCATATTAATTTTAAAGTTTCTATTCTAAAAGAGGGGTGAGGTAGAGAGACAGATGGGAGTGATGGCACACATCTTTAATCTTTGCACTCTGGTGGCAGGGACAGGTGGATTCTGTGAGATCAAGGCCACCCTTGCCTACACAATGCCCTGTTAAAACAAAGGCAGGGATTGAAGGGGGAACCTAGTTCCTACTGACACATCCTGTTGTTGGCAATAGAAGCTAAGTCTCCCAACAAAATACAAATATTTCACTATGTATCAGGTGTGCATAAGTCAAAAACAATATTCTAACTTGGGGGGTCATTCATAATTTTTTATCTGTTAGGTATTATTTAATTACAGACCATCTATTTCCTATATCCAAGGCTAGTCTCCCTCATACTCAATCTATAGTAGAGGATAACCTTAAACTTGTGATTCTCCTGTCTCCACCTCCCCCAAGGTTGAGATTACAGGCACTGCAGATCAAACACAGGGTTTCATGCATGTTAGACAAGCACTCAGTTAACCAACCTACATCACAGTCCTGATAACAGCATTATTTAAATATTAAACTCCTCAATAATAATTCATTCCTACCTCAAAATACCTTAGAGAAAGAAGGGCTAAAGGTAGCAAGAAGCCTCATTTAACTATCTCAGTAAAAGAACCTAGAAAACAGAAGTTATAATCATTTGTATCACTCTGTTCTTAAGAGTCCCTTAATTCATAAAATCATCTCCTTTCATTATTTTAACTACATTTGTATAGTTGTTTATTTGTATGTTATGTGTATGCACATCCCAAGGTGCATGTGTAGAGGTTTCTCTCCTTCCATCATGTGGTTCCTCTGGATCAGACCCAGACTTGGTGCTAAGCACTTTTACCCACTGAGCCATCTTGCCAGCCTAGTGACCATTATTACTATTATTTGTTGCTGCGAACAAACCACCGTATTTATTCATGATTTCACAATCTTGGCTTGATTCAGCTGGGTGGTGCCTCTGTTACTCTTACCAGTGGTTGCTTTTGTGACTGCACTCAACCAAAAAGTTAACCAGGACTTGAACCCCACTGAGACTCTGGAAAAGTTAGTCTGGGAACCCATCCCTCTACACAGAATCTTCCAGTTCCTAGCACTGCAATCACTTAAGACTCAAAAAACTAAGCCAGGTGGTGGTTGCTCACACAGTTAATCTCAGCACTCAGAAGGGAGAGTGCCAGCCTGGTTGGTCTACAGACCTTGTTGCAGGACAGCCACAGCTACAGAGAAAACTCTGTCTCAAACAACCAAAAAAAAAAAAAAAAAAAGACTCCCAAAGTACAAAAGAAAAAGTTGCACCCAAACCTATTCGAGTGTCATCACTGCTGCCAAACAGGACTAGACAAGACATACACTACACAACAGATTGACTCTAAGAAGGTATGGCCCAACTGGGGTACTTATAACAGCAGACAGCATCTCTTCCTTCAGTTCTATACAGAACACCTCTATGTGTATAGAACCACCACATACTTTAAGGCCTCTGTCTCTAGACAGATTAAATATTCTTGTTTGTTTCTAAAGACAGATTTCTCTATGTAATAGACCTGGCTGTCCTGGAACTGCTTTGTAGACCAGGCCGGCCTAAGCTCACAGAGATTCACCTGCCTCTGTTCCCCAAGTGCCAGGACTAAAGGCGTGAGCCACTACACTCAGCTCGGGTTAAATATTCTTGAAAGTTTCACCTAGCCTAGCTTGGTGGTGTTGCAAACCTTTAATCTCAGCACTAAGGAAGCAGAGGCAGACAAATCTCTACGAGTTTAAGACCAGCCTGGTCTACATATTGAGTCCCGGGATAGCCAAGGCTACACAGACTCTGTTTTTAAAAAATGACGGGGGAGGGGTGCTGGAGAAATGGTTCAGTGGCTAAGAGGTTAAGAGTTGTTCTTTCAAAAGACCTGGGTTCAATTCCCAGCACCCACATGGAAGCCTGAAACTGCCTGTAACTACCCCCATGGGATCCCACACCTTCACAAAGATACTTACAGGCAAAACACCAATGCACATAAAAAAAAATTTTAAATCATTTAAAAAATAAATAATAGGACACCTAATTTCAATATGCAATGATGATAAGTATGTGAGTCTCATAGGAGAAAACCATGGCCACCCTAACCAAATACTTCAACTTTGGTAGCACTGTCTAATTATGACATCTTAAGATTTTATGTGGTCATTTCTGTACATAATTTGATGCTTATATCAAACATGAAATATATTAAAATCTCAAGGCTATGTGCTGAGATGTAGCTCAATGCCACAGTGTTTGTCTAACATAAAATAATGCTCTGGTTTCAATCTCTAGAACTGGAAATTAAAATCCCCTATCAAGAAACAGAGGAAACTTTATTTTGCCTTATTTTTTTCTAGGCTGAACTAAAGGATGGGATTAAAAACAAAACCACAGCCGGGCGGTGGTGGCGCACGCCTTTAATCCCAGCACTCGGGAGGCAGAGGCAGGTGGATCTCTGTGAGTTCGAGACCAACCTGGTCTACAAGAGCTAGTTCCAGAGCAGGCTCCAAAGCCACAGAGAAACCCTGTCTCAAAAAACCAAAAAAAAAAAAAAAAAAAAAAACCACATGGACTACAATAACAATCAACTACTTTGCTTATAATGTAATAGGTTACAGTTAAACTTAGAAAGCAAACATTACCAAATATAAAATATATAAGAAACGGGGCCAGCAAGATGGCTCGGCACATAAAGGCGCTTACAGCTCAGACTTGAGTTCGGTTCCTAGAACACATGTAAAAGCAGAGAAAAAGCAACTCCACAAAGTTGTCCTTTGCTCTCCACACGCGTTCCATGGCATAAGGATGGCTACAGGCATAAGCATGTCTGCACAGACATCAGATATGCATGTGTGTACGTACACACACACACACACACACACACACACAAATAATATGTTACCTATATTTAAAAAGTTAAAAAGAAAAGGATGTTCTGGGCTTGGCTTTCAATCCTAGCACTCTGGAGGCAGAGGCTAAAAGCCAGCCTAGTCTACATAATGAGTTTCAGGGCTACACAATGAAATCCCCTCTCAAGAAATAGAAAATAACGGGGAGTGGTTATGACTAAAATACACTGTATATATGATAAAACTTGAAAAAATAAATTTAAAATAATTATCTTTTGGAGGACCTTAAACACTCTAAATAAACTTTCTATTACTGACCTACATCCTTAGTACAAGAAATCATTCAATACTACCTAGTAAGTCTCATTTAGAAAAGCTTATTAAAATCCTGATCAGAGTTACATTAAAAAATTCCACAATAATGACATTTATAGGTTTGGCTAATAAAAAAAGTTTAAATCATTTTTGTCATAATTACTGCATAACAGAGCTTTCCTAGGGAGTTACTATTCTTTATAATGAAAAACATTCAGTAAAAATCCTGCTTTGGGCCTGACCTGGTGGCACATGCCTTTAATTCCAGCACTTGGAAGGCAGATGCAGGTGGATGGATTTCTATGAATTCTAGGCCATTCTGTCTACATTGCAAGTTCCAAGCCAGCCAGAAATGCTAAGTCCCTTCGGAGATGGAAATAGACCCTGCCTTAATCATACAAACACATCACACACACACACACACACACACACACACACACACACACACACACACACGCACACGCACACATACATACACACAAGGAATGAACAAAATTTTAAAATAATAGTTATGATCTTTCCCCAGAATTTCTATCTCTTACATGTATTTTAAATTATTAACCTTTGCCAGGCATGGTGGCTCATACCTTTAATCCTGGGCAGGTGGAGGTAGTAAATTCAAGGCCTTCTAGGGCTATATAGTGAGATCCTATCTCAAAAGCAAAACAAAACAAATTGCTAACTTATTTTTAAATCAGGAAGTACATTACAAAGTATATATAGCCTTCCAAATATTTTTCTATATACAAAAACACATTTTAGCATATGTATTTTTATAGGATAAAGTCAAGATTAAACTTGACTTTACAACTCCTGAAAAGGTTTTCCTTAAGCCAACAACCCACATTGGTTCCCACCGATCTCTTTGATCGGGTGTAGCTCTTTGAGGGGTGTAGCTCAAGTGGTTAAGAACTTGCCTAGAATGTGTGAGGCCCTGGGTGCATCCCCGGCAAGAGAGGGGAAACTGCAAAGTAGACTTGCAGATGGCTTGTAAGCAGGTTCAAGTAAATCACATCTTTAATTACCTATCCTGAGTTATCCAAAATCTCATTCCTACATCCCCAGATACGTCTTGAGCATTTCCTTCCTCTAGGTATACATGCCAGAGATTTTCCCACTCTTCCTCTGCAATGATTAAGACTTCTCCCTTCCCTGCCACATCTCCAGTAATCTTCCCTTTGCCTATGACACTGCATCAGCAGCACATTATCTCTGCCTGTACGTAGCTTGTTTCTTCATACTTTTTTACCATGGTGGTTTTTCTAAAATAACCCTCAATAAATCACAGGTGGATCTCTGTGAGTTCCAAGCCTGCCTGGTCTACAAAGAGTTCTGGGCTAACCAGAGCTGTCAAATAACACTGAGGAGGTAGGAGGACTGCGAATTCGAGACCAGGCCTCGACTCTAGATCATCTCAAAACGACCAAAAACAACAACTAAACAAACTCTTTGGCAGTTTTTACTCACCACTTTTTACCCAAGGCCTTAAGAGTCAGCTATCATTCAGGATCTGACTATGAGTCTATAACCCATTTAAAATGCCTAAAAATTGATAACCCTGACCCAGATTCACTAGTGTAAGAACCACTACAGCTTGAGTCCACTCCATGTATTAAGCCTCTGCCTTCATTCTCCACCAGGAAAACACTCTAATTTCCCTCTGAAATAACTGTATTCCCTCTGCTCTCCCAAACACACTCTCATCACTCTACTTAGCTATACCTCACCAACCCTTCAGGGTTTAATTCAAACACTACTTCCGGTAAACCTTCCAAGACTCCACTTGGCTGGTGACTCCTCTCTTGCAGGGTTGACTGTTCATGATATTCAGCGTGTTCTGTGAGTTAGATGTGCCAAAAGAGGGGAAAAAATAAAATAAAATAAAACGTCAATAGAGCCAGATGTGGTAAAACATGCCTGTAATCCTAGAAGTTGGGAGGCAGAAGCAAGAGACACATAATAATTTCAAATGTAGGTCTACATATCAAATCCCAAGTCAATAATCTATACATAGTGAGATCCTGTCTGAAAACAACAAAAAACTGAGCAGAGAATCAGCAAGATGTCTCAACCAGTAAAGGTGCCTGCTGCAAAGTCTGGTCACCTGAATTGGATCCCAAGTCCCACATGGTGGAAGGAGAGAACCAATTCCTACAGTTGTGCTCTGGGATGTGTGTGTGTTCATATATATATATATATACACACATATATGTGTGTGTGTGTGTATATATATGTATATATACATATAAATGAATTGATTTAATTAATGTTAACCCACAAGGAAAGGCTGTCTTAATTATTTAAAAAGTGAACAGAGCAGCTGAAGAATAGGCTCAGCAGCTGAGAACACTTGTTGCTCTGCAGAGGACCAGAGTTTGGCTGCTAGAATCCACATGGTGGCTCACAATAATCTATTAACTCCAGTTCCAGAGGATCTGATGCCTTCTTCTAAGCTACTCAGATACAGACATTCATGCAATCAGAACACTCATCTACATAAAATAACATAAAATAAAAATAAATAAATGCAAAAAATATTTTAGCAACAAAGTACACAGAAGGTCTTAAGTCACCTCAAACTGTGTTTTCTACAGCTCCTGCTATCACACAGCAGCAGCAGCAGCAGCAGCAAAGTGAAACATCTCTCACATGAGGCCTTTTCTAACATATTAAAGCGTAAATGAGCTTTGTTATCCCTACTTCTCTAAAGTTGTGCTCTAAGGACTCTCCTATTCTGCAATAGATCAAAATTCCAATTCTAGGCTAACGAGATGGCTTATACTGACAGAATATGCTTCTCTTGCAGAGGACTTGCAGAGTTTGATTCCCACACCCATGTCAACTCCCTGTAACTCTAGATCTAGGGAATCCAGTATAGCCTTCTGGCCTCTGCATTCACCAGGCACTCACACTATACATACACACACATGTAGGCACTCACACAAATACAAAATAAAAATACACCAGAAGTGGTGGTTCATGCCTTTAATCTAAGACCTCAGAAGTTTGAGACAGTCATATCTCAGTTCAAGCCCAGTGAGTCTCAGGCCAGAGTTACACAGTGAAACCCTGACTCAAAAAATTAATTAAAGTAAAAATAAAAAATCTTTAAAAAAGAACTTCAGATTCTAAATTCAAAACTGTTTTTTCTACTAAATATTTCATAACCACCACAGGCACACATTGGTATGCAAGGCCATTATAAAACAGAAATCATGTCCCTTTTACTGGATAACTTTTTACAACTTACTTGCCAACAAGTTGTGAAAATAGTTACTAGGTATTAACATGATAAAGAAAGTTTTATAGAAGGGATTAATCAGTTTGTTAAAACCAACAGATAAAAATATTTAGGAGCCAACAGGATGACTTGGTAGCTAAATGCACTTACCATCTAATCTTGAACCCAGATGGTAGAAGAGAGCCTACTCTCCCAAGATATCCTCTGACCTTCATGCACATACTGAGGCATGCATGAGTCCACGTACACACACGTGTGTGCACACACATATAAAATAAATGTAAAAGTAAAAAAGAAAAACTTTAATAGGGAAACATATCTATTAGAAAGTTTATTTTGTGGCCTAAGAGTATCACAGACGAAAAAGCAAAAATTATATCCTATCAAGGGTACCTCACATTTCTCCACCAGAAATGCATGAAGAGAACTTCTAGGGCTCTATTTTTTATAAGAATATTTATTTGCAAAGACAAGATCTCGTAAGTAAATTGGGAGCATAGGGACATTGGGGGAGGGCTGAAGGGAGGAGGGGAGAGGCAGGGAGGGGAGCAGAAAAAAAATGTAGAGCTCAATAAATATCAATAAAGAAAAAAAAAGAAATAAAAAAAACTAAAAAGAAAGATTAAAAAAAGAAAAAAGAATGGCCAAGATCAAAAACACTGATGACAACCTATGCTGGAGAGGGTCATTGCTGGTGGGAATGCAAGCTGGTACAACCCCTTTGGATGTCAGTGTGGAAATTTCTTAGAAAATTAGGAAACAACCTTCCTCAAGACCCAATAATACCACTTTTAGGTATATATCCAAAGGATGCTCAATCATGCCACAAGGACATGTGCTCAACTATGTTCACAGCAGCTTCATTTGTCATAGCCAGAACCTGGAAACAACCTAAATGCCCCTCGACCGAAAAATGGATAAAGAAATTGTGGTACATTTACACAATGGAGTACTACACAGCAGAAAAAATAACGACAGCTTGAATTTTGCAGGAAAATGGATGGAACTAGAAAACATTATTTTGAGTGAGGTAACCCAGACACAGAAAGACAATTGTCACATGTACTCACTCATAGGTGGTTTTTAAACATAAAACAAAGAAAGCCAGCCTACAAACCATAATCACAGAGAACTTAGACAACAATGAGGACACTAACAGAGACTTACATAGACCTATGGGAAAGTATAAAAAGACAAGATCTCCTGAGTAAATTGGGAGCATAGGGACATTGGGGGAGGGTGAAAGGGGAGGGGAGAGACAGGGAGGGGAGCAGAGAAAAATGTAGAGCTCAATAAATATCAATAAAGAAAAAAATAAATAAATAAAATCTAATAAATAAATAAAGAATATTTATTTGCTTGTTTGTTTGCTTGCTCGTTTTAAAACAGGGTTTCACTGTGTAGCTCTGGCCTAGAACTTTGTTATGTAGACCACACTGGTCTAGAATTCAGAGAGCTACCAACCTGACTCCCAAGTGCTAGGATCACTTACTAAAAGATAGTATATGTATGAATATTTGGTTGTATATATGTATGTGCACTTTGTAAACTCCCCAACATGGCTGTGGAGAACCAAATCTGGGTCCTCTGGACGATCAGCAAGTGTTCTTAAACACAGAGCATTCTCTACAGACCAAACTAGTGTTCTATATACCTAAAAACTGACCATATTTATTTTAGAAGGTCAATGAAGTTCCATGAAAGCTCCTTAGTTACAAGCTTACATTGACTTAAAGAATATTAGGGTTGGACAGACACTATCTGATAGAAAAACCTGTGGCCCAAAGAATAACCTGTAATTTTGCAGAACAGAAAGCAGGTAAGGCACGGAGTCTTATACAAAATCTTGTAATCAGTTTGTAACTTTGCAAACTGACTACAAATCTTGCATCATAGAATTAAGTGGGTAATAGGAAAATATGACAAATTATTTTAAGAATGAGAAAAACTATACAATACTTTTAAATTTGCATGGAAATCCATGTTTATCAACTTAACAAGCAATGTAAAATTACGAGACTAAAAACATCATATAGTAATAATTCCTAGGAATAAACCAACAGGACAATAGCAAACTACAACATAGCCAAGTTAAAACAACCTCTCCATACAGGGAAGAGAAACTGACAGTCCCAGTTTTCAATTAAATTAAGACATTTTAGTGCCTACTATGGACAAGAAATCAGCAGATACAGACAGACAGACAGATACTATAAGCAATATATACATTCCCCATTTATCTGCTATCTTAAAAATATTAAAATTTAAGAATAATTTTGCTCAGCATGGTCATGCATTCCTACAAACCCTGCTGTGGGATGCTAAGGAAAGAATATTCAAATTCTAGGCAGCCCGGGCTACATGCTGAGTTCAAGGTCAGCCTGGAATACATAATAGGCCTTATCTCAAAAAAAAAAAAAAAAACTAAAGAAGGAAAGAGGGAGAGAGGGAGGAACGGGGTAGGAAGGGAGAAAGAGAGGAAGGGAAGGGAAAGCAAGAAAAAGAAATGCTATCATAAATATTATATACTTGTATTATCTCAAAATGCATGAATAGTGATCTGGGGGAAGACTTTCTATTAAATTGTACATACGGTAGTGAAGAACAGTTGTCTATCACTTATTTCAAGTTTGCAGGTTTGAGAAACTTTATTAGAGAAGAGTCTTACAACAAAGTAACAACAGTTACCAGCTGCACTGCAATTTTTGCTGATCCCTTATAAGACATCATTCATTGTCCCTGACTTTTCTGTAACAATAACACTCAAGTTGTCTCTCCAGTAACAGTAATTGCCCTCTGAAAAATGATTCAGAGCACAGAGCTGACTCAATAAGAGTTGAACACAGTATCCCAGAAATCCTGTCCCTGACACCTGCTGCTTCGCATTGCCTGTCCACCACGTGCCATCCCTGACTTCAACTTTGATGACATAACAAATATGGTAGAACACTTCCTGGGCTTCCCACTAAAGCCAGGTGTAGTACTTAACATTTAATCCCAGAACTCCACAAGCATACCTTACTCCATTTAATCCTAGCAAGCCTGGTCTACACAGTTGGTTGCAGGCCCACAGTAAAAATTCCTGTCTTAAAAAAAAAAAAAAATTTTTTTTTCATTTAACACTGAAAGAATTATAGACCTCTGACATATACAATCCTCCAGCAGGGACTGTTTTACCAGGAATCAACACTGATGCCTCAGGTAAAGACTATGAGCACTCAAAATAACTAGAGTCTTTACAGTTAAGGAGAAATTTCAGACAGTCTTTCAGTTCAAAACATTTGCTTTTAGATAGTTAACATAATTTTAATATAATTTTAGTTAGTGTAGAATCCACTAACTACATTATCTTATGCCTTTTTAATATGATAAAACAAAAATTCAGATAGCTAAAATTATAAAACACTTGATTTGATTTATTTATTAAAACTTCAAACGCAATAATTGGCACTGCATGGTTACCTTTTTTCATTCAAAAAAAATTCAAAAATCTATTCTGTGTTATAATCAAACTACTGTCATAAGACCTTTTTTCTGTTTTGGCTCTAAGTTAGTGATCAACACTGATAATACTAAAACCTCTATTAGATCGCATAAAGAATATTTTACTTTCAAGGGATGTGGTGGGGCATGTACTTTATCCCAGGGATAGGGAGGCAGAGGGAGGCAGAGATCTGTGAGTTCAAAGCCTGTCGTCTAGATACAATGTGCCAGGTCGGTCAGAGCTACACAGAAAGAGGCCCTGTCTCAAACAAGCAAACAAACAAACAAAGGATATTAACTTTCATTTCTTCAGTGCACTGTTTGCAATTCCACATTATTCACTTATTGAAAACCTTAAATCACATCTGTTACACATCAGTTTCACTTTCAGGGTCTTCACTAGCTACAAGGTCTTTTCCACATGGATTCTAATATGGTATAAAGATACACAATCAAAAACCTCTTTACTTTCCATTTCACACATTAGTTTCCATTTACATGTTTCAAAAACAATTAGAAATTCCACTGCCTTCAAAAGATACCTAACTTTAAAAAATTTAAAAGTTGGAAGTCATTACATTTTACTTCCACTGTAAAGAATTATCTTTGTTTTTCAGCAAAAAAAAAAAAAAAAACATAACAGAACTGACCTAAACATTTCCCAAAGTTTTGTTAGGCTATGCTGTTATTCTTTTTGTTATTGTTGCTTTGTTTTGTTTTTTGAGATGTGTTTTCACTGCATAGCTCTAGCTATCCTGGAACTTGCTTTGTAGACCAGGCTGGCCTCAAAACTCACAGAGATCCACCTGCCTCTGCCTCCTGAATGCTAGGATTAAAGGTGTGCACCACCATCATCTGGCCCTTATACTGTCATTCTTGTTAAAAAAATGTTTAGCTTCTCAAAAAAAGCCATATTTTTCTTCATTAATAATAGTGCTAAGAATTAAAATAATAAAGTGGCAATAACCAGTCTTCCAGTTCAAAGAAATTTCACTAACACAACTGAGTTGCACTAATACATCTGAGCATGCAGCAACCGGGAGGTACAATGCATGGTCCAAGCACTGCAAAAATGAGCACTTGTATATCTATTCTTTCTAACAGGAAGAATTTAAGTACAAATATAGAACATATAGTAATCTCAAATTAACCAATAGTAAGAGACGTAAATGTTTTTCTTCCTTTTTTTTTTTTCTCAAGACATGGTTTGTCTGTGTAGCCCTGGATATCCTGGAACTGCTCTGTAGAGCAGGCTGGCTTTGAACTCAGATTCGTGTGTCTCTGCTTCCTGAGTGCTGGGATTAAAGGCATGTGCCATCATGAATCTTCTTGTGCGACATAAATGGTTTTCAAACAGAGAAGGAGAAGGAATTGAAGTACAACTCTAACATGGTTTGAACCTGTATTGCTTTTTAAAACGGTATTTGTTTTAAACTGACCAAATCCAAAGTTACTTAAGACTCCACATACCTTCCCCAAATTTCAATCAAGGCAGACATAATGGCATTTTATGCAGGACATCACCTTACAATTTAACAGACAAAATAAACTCTTAACTTTGTGTCACAAAGAACCTAATGCAATAATGTATACATCCTCTATACAGTGTTTCTCTCAAGATTTCTCACAGCTAGGTAAGAACTGGCAGGCAATAAATATGGAGGCGACTGAAGGCCCTGGTACATTTCCTAGTACAAGGATAGCAAACCTCAAAAAAAGGTACACTGGGTCAAGTGCTTAATGGGTTCCTGAAGCCCAGGCTGCTACGCACCAGTTAACACTATTTACTGCACAACAAATGAAGGCACGAAAACCAAAGAAATAGCCTATCCATAAATGTGCTGGCTTCTTCCTGCAAGTCCCAGCACACCCTTCCACCACCAACAGTTCAATGAGAATATCATACAATGAAATGAGTAAGCAACACACGCCATTCTGCAACTTTGAAAGACGGTCACCAATCTCCCGCAGCACCCAGAAGAGCCACAATAGCTGAGCAACTAACTCACTAGCACTGGAACGGCTTCCTTAATTTTTCAAGCAAAGTTGCCGAATAACCACTTGGTAAAGACAACACTTCTTGGTCAGTTCATCCACCGGGCACAGTCCTCACTTGTGCTCAAAAACAATCGAAAGCCATTCCCTGCCCAGCTGGAGTTAAAGTTACTAGGCGAGCGACGTTTAAAGCTGTCCGCTCCCCGAAACAAAGTGCTCTGGGCCGTCAGCGCCGCGGACGCCGGCCGCGTTCCCGAAACTCCGACTTGCTCACACCTGGGCCCGTGCGATCCCGAGCGCCGGCTGCGGAGCCGGGCGGTGCGGTTCGGGGCTGTGGGGGATGGGGAGGACAGGCTCGAATGGCTTCCTAATGTATCATTAAGGGGCAAAAGCACCGGTCTGGGAGCAAGAAAAGTTAAAGGAGCCGCGAGCTGACAAAGAGCGCCGGTCGCCGCACCGGGACCACCCGGCCGCAGCGTTTGACAGCTCGGTCCCTGGCGCCCACAGCTTTGTGGCTCCGAGCGGCCGGGCCGGGCAGCGAGCTGGGCGTGCTCGGCGGGGCGTGTGCGGACGCCGGGCTAGGCCCTGGGGAAGCCGCCGGGCGGTTCTCCCAGAAGCGAGGCCGAACTCCAAAGTAAAGTGCGCGGCGCGGCCGGCGGGACCTGCGCGGGCGCCGCCGAACCGGGCCGCGCCTGGGCCGCCCCGCCCCCACCGGGCCGGGGGCCTGACAGCTCCGGGCCGCGCCGCCGCTGGCCGCCCGCCTGGCTCCCTCGCGCTCAACTTACTTCTTTCTGGCTCTCTGGAAAGGGGAAGCGCCATCTTTGCGAGGCCGGCCCCGAGGTCTTTTGTCTGCTGCTGCGGGGCTCGGGGCCGGGGCTCCGGGCTCCTCGGGGGGTGCTGGCGGCGGCTGCTGCTGCTCCGCGCTCCGGTCCTCCTCCGACGACATCCTAGTCACCAGGAAAGACACATGGATCCCGGTCCTCCTCCTGGGGGGCTCCTCCCGCCGCAGCGGCCGCAGCCGCCGCCGCTGCTGCTGCTCGAGTTGCTCCTCCCCGGCTCAGCCTCTCGCATTTCCCGCAGCCCCGGGAGCAGCAGCAGCAGCAGCAGGTACCGGGAGAGGCGGCAACATGGAGCTAGCAGGACACGCACTCACACACATCGGCGCGGGCGCGCGCACTCCGCGCGCAGGGGCCGGCGGGGGGCGGCGGGCAGGCGGGCGGGGCGGGCGGGGCCGGCCGCGCGGGGCGGGGCGCCGCGGCTAGGGCTGGGAACAGCGGGGCCGGGCCGGAGGGCGGCGCCGAGCGGAGCGGGGCGGGGCGCGGCGCGAGGGGCGCGGGGCCCGGGGCGGCCGCAGGGGTCTCCGCCCGGCCCCTCCCCCAGGCCGCCCGCGGCGGGAGAAGAAAGGGCCGCGGAGGGGGCGGCGGGGCGGCGACAGCCACCCCTCCCCCGCGCCGTCAGCCCCGTCAGGCCCACGCCGCTGCGAAGTTTTGACAGCTGCTCCAGTTGTTGTGGTGGGTTCCGGGGTGGCGCGAGCACCGGCCCCTCAGTCGCGCGCTGGCGATCGCTCCCTCACACACCGTTCGCTCGCTCGCGCCGCTGCCTACGGCTAGGTTCCCTCACGCTCGGTCCTCGCGCGCGGGCGAGTGCAACCTCACGGCCAGCTCTCGCCGTCGCCTGTGCTCGCTGGCTATCGCTCCCTCACGCTCGGGATCTCCCCCTTGCGCTAGGTTCCTGACTCCGTCAAGCCTGGCTCCCGCTGGGTTCCCTCTCACTCGCGTACGCTTTCCCTCCCCGGGGCAGTGAAGGAGGAAGTTTGGCGGCTGTGCGTTCACCACACAAACAACGCACGCACACGGCCGTGGCAGTCGCGCGAGGCCCGCGCCCGGGTCCCTCGGGGCGACCCGCACCACAGACCTCTCAAACTCGCCGCCGGCTCGCCCACACACAGGCACCTCCCGCCCCCGCCCCCCGCGCGCCGCTGCCACTCACAGGGCTTGCTCCTCGCATGCGCCGGCGGGCCGCCGCCGCTGACCTCACCGCCCCTCCCCCGCCCGCTCTGACGCGGCGGTGGCTGCACCTCGGGCTGTGGCGGGCGCTAAGCTGCGGAGCGAGGGTCCGGGATCGGGGTCAGGCCTGGCCGGGGTGGGGAGCGAGCGGTGTAAACACTCCGGAGCGTGCACCCGCGTGCGGGGCGCGCACGTGCGTCCGCGACTCCCCCTCCCCCGCGGGCGTGGGCCGCCCCGGGCCTCACGGAGTCCCACGTAGGCTTCCCCGGTTCGGCGCGGCCATAGCAGCGCGGCGTCGACTCTCCAGCTGTAGTTCGACGTCATGTTTTAAACACTGTGAGCCGGGGAGGCTGCTTGACAAAAAGCCAAGCGGGCAGGTTGAGAGGAATAAAAGCTGTCTACACGGGCAGAAATTCATCAGCGTGTCCGTTGCGTGTGCTAAAGAGATAAAAAGGGGAATACTGCTAAGCTGACACCCATAAAACACACACACCACACATACTCACACACAAATGATTCCTTAAAAAAATGGACCAGAATTCGCCTAAACCGTGCCGGGTGTGGAAACCTCTAGGACACCGGGCTTCTCCGCGCTTCCTTCCTACTGTTGGTTGGAGTGTGGGAGTGGGAAATAGTGTAGATGGGGAAACAGATCTGTGAACCTTTGTGGAAGGCTGAGCCCTCCCTGCTCGGAGCCCGGAATCCCAGCGCTCTGGGCAGCACTTCTTTCCATCCTCGACAACAGTTTTAATGGCAGGCGAAAAGAATGCACTTGTTTCCAGAGATGCGGTTCACCTTTCCAGCCACCCACTAGCCAGGCTATTAGCCCTGAACTGGGCTTCCCATCTGAGTCAAACTTTGGTGGTCCAGAGGATATTCCAGCTGAAAGCACGGTTTCTTGGTTTTGGTTTTGTTGTTGTTTGCAATGGCTGAAATAAGAAATTGACTCGCTTGAAGTCCTTCAGGGTTTAATCTCTGCGGGCCTTTTCAGTTTTTATATGTACAGCCAAAGGAAGCCTGGAGAAGGGAAGAAGGCTGTCATGATAAAGGTACGCCACAAATTAAAAGGAGAGGAATACAATGTAATATGACATTTAATTATTAAATAAAAATATAAAAGATGCCTCTTTGCATTTCCTTCTACACATTTTGTTTTAAATAAATGCTTTTGGGAAAATGGGGTTTCTAGACAATTGCCTTTTTAAATTTATTTATTGTTGTGGCAATATATACTGAACCCATTTTTTTTTTTTTTTTTTTTTTTTTTTTGGTTTTTCGAGACAGGGTTTCTCTGTGACTTTGGAGCCTGTCCTGGAACTAGCTCTTGTAGACCAGGCTGGTCTCGAACTCACAGAGATCCGCCTGCCTCTGCCTCCCGAGTGCTGGGATTAAAGGCGTGCGCCACCACTGCCCGGCTGAACCCAGGTCTTTCCACGTGCTGAGCAAGCACTCCACCGTGATATCCCTAGACCCAAATCTTTTTCAAAAATCTATTTATGTGTAAGTTTGAGTGCACCATGTATGTCCAGATACCTGCAGAGGCCAGAGGGTATCCAACGCCCTAGAACTGGAGTTCCAGGCACTTGTGAGCTGCCATGTGAATAGCAGACACCAGCTCCAATGCTGGCAAGACCAAGAGCTCCTAACTGCTGAGCCACATCTCCAGTTCCTGGACCTAGCTTTTAAATACAAACTTTTCAAATAAAGCTGTTTGCTTTTGGTATCAGAATAAGAATAGTACTCATTGGGTTGGGTAGTAGTGGCTCAGGCCTTTTATCCCAGCACATGGGAGGCAGAGGCAGGCGGATCTCTGTATGAAGCCAGTCTGGCCTACAGAGCTAGTTCCAGGACAGTCAGTGTTACACAGAGGAAACCCTGTCCAAAAATAAAAGAAAGAAAGAATAGTAAATAGTATTCATTTACAAAAACAAAATGTTACATTGTTTTGTTATTGTTAAAATAGAACAGGCATGGAGCCAACTGTGGTATTCCACACCTTTAATCCATCACTGGGAAGGCAGAGTCAGGTGGATCTCTGTGAAGGCCAGCATGTGAGATGCTCTCTTTTAAAATTGAAAAAAGAAAAAAAGCCGGTCAGTAGTGGTGCATGCTTTTAGTTTCAGTACTGGGAGGCAGAGGCTGACGGAGCCCTGTGAGTTTGAGGCCAGCCTGGTCTACAAAGTGAGTTCCTATACAGTTGGAACTGTTACACAGAGAAACCTTGCCTCAAAAAAAAAAAGGAATAATAATAGAAATTTGAAGTAGGAGTAAGCAAATTAAAGCAAAAAGAGCAAGTTGATAATAGAACTTAAAATTAATAAAAGAAATTGTAAAGTAAAGCTCAAATATAAATAGGTTTGATGGTATAAACCTATAACCCAGTACTTGGTAGGAAGAAGATCAGTACCAAGGACATCTGGGGTTATGTGGTGGATAGAAAGCCACCCTAGGCTATGTAAGACCCTATCTCAAAATAATAATACAGAGGCTGAAGAGATGGCTCAGAGATGGATCCTGTGCTGCTCTTGCATAGGTTTTCAGTCCCATTCCCAGCACCCAGACAAGGAAGCTCACAACTGCCCATAACTCCAGTTCTGAAGGAACCCAATACCTTTGGCTTCTGTGGCACCTACCTTCATGTGAACACAACACATGTACACATACAAATCTTTAAAAAGTAAGAGGGTGGATAGTTGGCTTAATGGTTAAGAGCATTTGCTGCTCTCCCAGAGGATCCAGGTTTAATCCAGCACCCATATAAGGGCTCAAAATTGTCTATAACTTCAGTTCCAGGAGCTCCGTCACCCTCTTCTGGCCTCCATGGACAGTAGGCACACATATGATGCACAGACATACATTCAGCAAAACATACATATAAATTTTTATGAAATAAATTTAAAAATACAGGATACAGAATTATAACTTTGTTTATATTTGCTGTCCTTGAATACACATGTCTCAATGGTGTCATTAAAAATAGTAACAGCATCATCCTCAGAAACATGGATGCTTTGCACAATTGAACATAGTTCTTATTGTTAAAACATGTGAAATTTTCTATGTTGTTTCTGGTATGCAGACTATTTTTACATGTGTTGCAAAAAATATTACTTGGGGAAAGGAGAAACCTGTTTTTTTTAATATTAGTCCCCATATAGAGACTAGAATTTCTTCTCTTCTGTGAGTATCACATGCACAAAACTATAGATCAACATGGTTTTCTGTTTTATTTTGCTTTGAGACACAGTCTTGCCATATAGCCCATGTAGAGTTCAAGAACTTCATGTTTCTCAGGTGGCCTTGAGTTCCTGATTCCCTAGAAGAATATAAGTCACTACTACCGGAGAATTACAAGGAAACAGAACAGACCTGGAGCAGAATATCATAGAGTGTGGAGAACAGACTAGAGATCTGGACAGGAATACCTCCAGAAGGATAAAGAGTAAAAGATGACGAAGATGAGGTGCTGACTTTAAATCTTTGTTCCTGTAGCTAGTGTAAGCATACAGGAAATCAGGGTCTGTTTTGCTGTTGGGGGGTTATTTGTTTTTAAGACAGTATCTCAATACATAGCCCCAGATGGCCTATATCTCCTATGTGGACTAGACCTAGCTCAAACTTGCAGAGATCCTACCTTGCACATCATCAGGGTCTGTCTTAAGAGGACCAATAGCAGCTTCATTAGCATAAAGTTGCCATGGGCAAACAGATAAAATACAACCCAGGATGCTGATAAAGGTGCTATGGTTTGAAAACGAGATGTCTCACCAAGACTCATGTACTCATTGTATTACTCTCCAATCAGTGTTCAGGGGTTAAGTGATGTGCGAAGTCCTTCTGTATATGTGTTGCTTTTATTGGTTAATGAATAAAGAAGTTTCTTGGGTCTATGACAGGGCAGAATAGAGCTAGGCAAGGGGGCGACTAACTGAACTGGAAGAAAGTAGGTGGAGTCAAGGAGATGCCATGTAGCCATCTAAGGAGACAGATGCCTTGGAACCTTACCGGTAAACCATGAGCCTTGTGATAAAATATAAAATAATGAAAATGGGTTAATTTAAGATATAAGAGCTAGCTAGCTAGCAATACGCTTAAGTGATTGGTCAAGCAGTGTTGTAATTAATATAGTTTCTGAGTGATTATTTTGGACCTGGGCAGCTGGGAAGCAAACAAGCAGTCTCTGCCTACAGTAAAGGCTTGGGAAAGTGACTGAACCAGTGCTTTGGTGGACTCATACTTGGATGGCATTATTGGAGGTGATGAAACCTAGTGTGGGGTGTTGGCTGGAGTAAGTCACTGGGGGTTCCCCTGAAATGATATTTTGACCTTTACTCCTCTCATTGTCCTGCCTGTCCTGTAAGTCTTCATCCTCATCACAAGCCCACAGCAAGGAAGCCTGCCAGCCATGAACTAACACTTCCAAAATGAGAGCCTAAATAAATCTACCTCCCTTAAATTGTTTCCAAATATTTTTTTTTTTTTTTTTTTTTTTGGTTTTTCGAGACAGGGTTTCTCTGTGGCTTTGGAGCCTGTCCTGGAACTAGCTCTTGTAGACCAGGCTGGTCTCGAACTCACAAAGATCCGCCTGCCTCTGCCTCCCGAGTGCTGGGATTAAAGGCGTGCGCCACCACCGCCCGGCTCCAAATATTTTTTAATGTGACAAAAAGTGACTGACTCAGACATATTTGAGGAATTTACTCAGTACAATAAAGGTTTTCCATACCAGTCATGCAAATTATACCTCTTTGTGACCAGAATGGCAAAAATCCAGACGATAGCTGTTTTCTCAAAGTGAACCATCAGAAAGACAAGAAGGAAGCTGGGAGTAGTGGCACCCATCCAACTTTTCTGAATAATTAGGCCAGATATGATAATGCATGCCTGCAGTCACAACACTCACAAGGCAGAGACAGGCAGATCTCTGTGAAGTTGAGGCCAGTTGAGGTTACATAATAAAACTGTCTCAAAAAAAAGAATGTAGAATAAGCACCATTTTTTAAATATAACAGATATGAAATAACTATAGCGACCACCTCTGAAGAACTGCATTACAAAGGTCCTTTCATTTCTATACCATGTTTTTCTGAAATATTGCACACTTTCAGGGAACAGCTAGTACTCTCTTGATCATACATAAATAAGTACATACATATATATTTTATGTGTTGGAGTACTGGGGAAAGTACATTACTGACAACACAGAAAAAAGCCATCTCAAGAAACAATAAGCAAGAGTGATTCTCCAAGAGTCTAGCAGAATAGTGACTCCATACAAATGTAATGTCCAGATCCATTCTTTCTAGTTAATGACCTATAGATGCCACCGAGTGTCTTTGGTAAGAGTGCAATCTTTCCTTTGCTATTGGTGACTGTGAAACCATCCATACAGCTCCCTATGGATCCACTCTGACTGTTGTCCTCCTGTGAATTTGAGGTCTTGAATTCTTTGGGGTTGTTTATCCTGGGTATCTGTGTGCTTTGTAGTCAATGCTGAGGATCAAGTGAAGAGCTTTGTGCATGTTAGGCATGTCTACCACTAAGCCGCCATATCTCCAGCTTGGTTTAAAAATGTATATAGTACAGAGGCAGGCGGATCTCTGTGAGTTCGAGACCAGCCTGGTCTACAAGAGCTAGTTCCAGCGCAGGCTCCAAAGCCACAGAGAAACCCTGTCTCGAAAAACCAAAAACAAAACAACAACAAAAAAATGTAAATAGTATATCTTGTCAGGCAGTGGTAGCACACGCCCTTAATCCCAGCACTCAGGAGGCAGAGGCAGGCAGATCTGTGAGTTAGAGGCCAGCCTGGTCTAAAGAGCAAGTTCCAGGACTGGCCCCATAGCTACTGAGAAACACAGTCTCAAAAAAAACAAAAAATAAATAATATATAAATAAATAGTATATCTTTTTGTATTGGTATTTTTACTGTTAAATTTGTACTTTGCTGGACATGTAGCTCAATGTTAGAACCCCTATATAACATGTTCCAAAGCTGACAGTTCATTTCCATCACTGGAAAAAATTACGTTATATGTATTAATTTGTATAAGATATGTCAGTAATGCATACCATATGTCTATGCGTTGGATTTTTTTTTTTTTTTTTTTTTTTTGTTTTTAGAGACAGGGTTTCTCTGTGTAACAGCCCTAGCTGTCCTGGAACTAACTCTTGTAGACCAGGGTGACTTCAAACTCACAGAGAGCTCTGCCTGCCTCTGCTGGGATTAAAGGCGTGCTCCACCACTGCCCAGTTTGTGTTGGGAAACTTAAAGGAAGAAGCAGAAGAAAATAAATAGAACCATCATCGTCAAATGTAACATGAGGACTGGCTCGTTGGGGTTTCTGTCCCGCCCGGTACCCCACAGCTGGCAAGCCCCAAAGAAAGTCACACAGAGAGTATACATTAAGTTATTCACTGATTGGCCCATTTGCTCAGTCTTCCTACCAGCTGCCATAACTTATATTAACCCATTTTTCCCATCCATGCCAGCCACATGGCCGGTACCTTTCCTCAGCTGGGACAGGGACACATGCTGCTTCCTTGGAGATCTGCTCAGGAATGCCAAGGGAGCTTCCTGCTTCCCAGATGTTCTCCTCGCCCTGCCTCTACTTCCTGTCTGGTTGACCCGCCTATACTTCCTACCTGGCCAATCAGCATTTATTTAAAACATGATTGACAGAATACAGACAAGTCTCCCGCAGCAGTCAAAGGCGGATGGACTAGAAATATGATTCAGTGGATAAAAGCACTGGCTGTTCTTGCAGAGCAATGGGATTTGATCCAGCATCCATATGGCAACTCTCAATTGTGTTTAATTCTAGATCTATGAGACCTGACACCCTCATTTAGCCTCTGAGAGCACTAAGCACATATGTAGTGCTCAGACAAGCAGATATTCAAATACTTATCGCATAAAAATTAAAAATTAAGCCGGGCGGTGGTGGCACACGCCTTTAATCCCAGCACTCGGGAGGCAGAGGCAGGCGGATCTTTGTGAGTTCGAGACCAGTCTGATCTACAAGAGCTAGTTCCAGCAGGCTCCAAAGCCACAGAGAAACCCTGTCTCAAAAAACCAAAAAATTAAAAATTAATAACCCTTTTGTGTGTGAGAGAAAGATTGTGTCTCATCATACAGCTGTGTTTGTTCTAGAATTTGCTATGTAGACCAGGTTGGCCTGGAACTCAGAAATCTGCCTGCTTTTGCCTCCCATAGCTGGAATTCAAGGTGTGTACCACCACATGATGAACTACCTTGCTTCCATTTTAGGTTTAAAAGCCATCTTACAGTAAAGACAAATTATGTTCATTCTTGTGTATGATTAAATCTCTGTTTCTCAAATATTGGACTATGCCCAACCTGTAACCTTAACTACAAATGTTTCTGTACTACCTATTCCAGGAAATAGCAACCATGTCTTTGTTCCAGAAAGTTATAACCATCTTACAACCCTACCTTTAGTTTCAAAAGGTTATTATGACTACCTGCTGTTATGACTACCTTATTAGGACCACCTTGCAATGGTGTCTTTGTTTTAGGAGGTCATTATGCCTAACTTGTTATGCTTATGTTCTGTTCTGATAACCCAGCCTATTTTGCCAGCCAAGTCCCTCAGTTAGAAATGCCCTACCGGCCAGGCGGTGGTAGTGCACACCTTTAATCCCAGCACTCGGGAGGCAGAGGCAGGAGGATCTCTGTGAGTTCGAGACCAGCCTGGGCTACAAGAGCTAGTTCCAGGACAGGCTCCAAAGCTACAGAGAACCCCTATCTCGAAA
>JAQHUG010000159.1:878566-898157 GCA_028555095.1 Dicrostonyx torquatus
GAGACAGGGTTTCTCTGTGGCTTTGGAGCCTGTCCTGGAACTAGCTCTTGTAGACCAGGCTGGTCTCAAACTCACAAAGATCCGCCTGCCTCTGCTCCCGAGTGCTGGGATTAAAGGCGTGCACCACCACCGCCTGGCTCAGCCCTTTCTTTTTTATTTTTCAAGATAGGGTTTCTCTGTGTAGCTTTGGTGCTTGTCCCGGAAATAGCTCTTGTAGACCAGCCTGGCCTCGAACTCACAGAGATCCACCTGCCTCTGTCTCCCGAGTGCTGGGATTAAAGGCGTGCACCACCACTGTCCAGCAAGAACAGCCCTTACAAAATAAAATTGAGCCAGGTGTTGTGGTTCACGCCTTTTAAGCCAAGAATGAGGCAGAAGCAGGATGATCTCTGTGAGTTCAAAGTCAGCTTAGTCTATACAGTGAGTTTTAGGAGAGCCATAGCTACATAGTCAAACACTGTCTTAGAAACAACACCACAAAAAGGAAAAAAAATAATAAATAAATAAATAAATAAAATTGATATTTGGCAGTTCTGTGGTTAGTCTGATCTATGTAGAGACAGATTTAACTAAAACAAAACAAAATAAAAAACAAACTGAGGATGTAGGGTAGTTGGTAGAGTGCTCACTTCAAGTACAGGAGATCCTGGCTTTGATTTCCTGCACCAAATAAAAAGTTTTTAAAAAGTCGGCTGGAACCTGTTTTATGAGGCCGTGTTAGGAGTCAAAGACAAAGCTTGGTCTTACCACTTTCTTCTGTGCTGTTCTTTCACGCAGAAGTTAGTTTGTTACAAAGTCTATATATACATATATAGTTATATATGGTTATATAGTTACAAATGACATAAAATATGGCTGGGGAGATGGCTAGGTGTTGAAAGATGCTTGCTGCTCTACAGAGGACCTGAGTTTGATTCTCAGGACCTTCTGTGACCACGGCTCCAGGGCGCTGACTCCTCTGGCCTCCCAGGGCACCTGTACATACCGCACATATCTTCACGCAAACAGTCACGCCTTCACATGATTTGTTGGTTCTTCTTTGTTTTTGTTTTGTTTTGTTTCTGAAGTAGAGCTTCTCTGTGTAACCTTGGCTGTCCTGGAACTTGCTCTGTAGACCAGGCTGACCTTAAACTCAGAGACCCACCTGCCTCTGCCTCCCAAATGCTGGGATTAAAGGCATGAGCCATCACTGCCCAGCTAACACATAATTTAAAGTAACAAAATTAAATCTTAAGAAAACAACAACTAAATTTTCTGCAGACAAAAGCAGACCTCACAACCTCCTAGATTAGTGACTGGATTCCTAAGGCTGGTGCATTTATGTGCCAGGCAGCTCTTCCAGCTGTTCAAGGCAGCTTTGAGCTCCTCTTCCCTTGTTCTATGGCTTTTGGCTCCAGTCTGCTAAACCGTTTCGGGAGCCAACAGGCTTCTCCTTGTCATCCTGTAGCCCCTTTCCCTGGCCAATTCGTTTTACTTCTGCTGCTACTTAAGAAAATGTCCATCCTTCACCTGTTGTCTGTGAGGCTGGTCCCATTCCCCTCTGGATGGGTGTAGAGCAAGGCTTCCTGGACTTCATCCACTCTAAACCTTTTATTTTGCCCAAGAAAATGTGTATCTCTGGCTAGCTGAAACTCGCTATACAGACCAGACTGGACTAGGACTCACAGAGACCCACCTGCCTCTGCCTCTCTTATCCTCCTCTGGTTGGATTTTGAAGCAGGCGTTTCATTGTCCCAAGCTTCAACCTTACTATGTAGGCAAGGCTGGCCTTGAACTCCTGGCCATTTGCTTCTACCTTCCCAGGGCTGGGGTGGCAGGCCTGTACCACTCTCCAGACTACTATCTCAGACAGACTGCAATCTTTTTCTTTTTTCTTTATTGATATTTATTGAGCTCTACATTTTTCTCTGCTCCCTTCCTTGCCTCTCCCCTCCACCCTTCAACCCTCCCCCAATGTCCCTATGTTCCCAATTTACTCAGGAGATCTTGTCTTTTTATACTTGCCCATGTATATTAGGTTTATGTAAGTCTCTCTCAGTGTCCTCATTGTTGTCTAAGTTCTCTGGGATTATGGTTTGTAGGCTGGCTTCCTCTGTTTTATGTTTAAAAACCACCTATGAGTGAGTACATGTGACAACTGTCTTTCTGTGTCTGGGTTACCTCACTCAAAATAATGTTTTCTAGTTCCATCCATTTTCCTGCAAAATTCAAGCTGTCGTTATTTTTTTCTGCTGTGTAGTACTCCATTGTGTAAATGTACCACAATTTCTTTATCCATTCTTCGGTTGAGGGACATTTAGGTTGTTTCCAGGTTCTGGCTATGACAAACAAAGCTGCTATGAACATAGTTGAGCACATGTCCTTGTGGCACGATTGAGCATCCTTTGGATATATACCAAAAGTGGTATTATTGGGTCTTGAGGAAAGTTGTTTCCTAATTTTCTGAGAAATCTCCACACTGACATCCAAAGGGGTTGTATCAGCTTGCATTCCCACCAGCCAGACTGCAATCTTAAAGTCAAATATTCCAACAGTGCAATCCAGTGATATACAAGCTGATACTGACATGCTGAGGAATAAAGGTAGGAAGACAGTAAGTTAAACATCTTTCTTCCTGTAATTAAACCATCTTTTAGCTGGGCGGTGGTGGCGCACGCCTTTAATCCCAGCACTTGGGAGGCAGAGGCAGGCGGATCTTGTGAGTTCAAGACCAGCCTGGTCTACAAGAGCTAGTTCCAGGACAGGCTCCAAAGCCACAGAGAAACCCTGTCTCAAAAAAACAAACAAACAAAAAAACCCATCTTTTACAAGGCCAGTATCTGTAAAAATACTGCCATTTATAACATACTATAGGCTTCAATCTGAGTTATTTCAGTCAGCTTCCAATGGTGTGGTATTGTAGTCCCAAGTATGCATGTCCTGTGTTCAAAAGCCAGGCTGCAGAGAAACTGGCAGATATGGAGTGGTCAGAAATCACTAGGGCCTAGAGGGATGACTCAACAGTTAAAAATACTTGCTGTCCTTCCAGAGGACCAAAGTTCAGTGCCCAATACCCTCGTTAGGAGGTCCACAACCGCTCATCAAAGGGTCCAACACCTTCTGTGGACCTCTGAGGATACTGGCACACTTGCGGGTGTACATACATATAAAATACATACATACAAATAAAATACAGTTTAAAGGAAATACCTTGAATTCACTGCCCTTTGGTATTTTTTAGTATTCTTTCTTAATTTAATTTTTTGTGAGAATTAAGTTTTGCTTGCATGAACCAAAAGAGGGCATCAGATCCTCTGGAACTGGCGTTACAGATGGTTGTGAGCTGCCATGGGGGTGCTGGAAGTTGAACCTAGGATCTCTGAAAGAGCAGACAGCGCTCTTAACTGCTGTGCCATCTCTCTACCCACTACCCTTTGATGTTTATTTTTTGAGACAGACTCTATGTATTCCTGTCCTCAAACTCACGAAGATCCACATTCCTCTGTCTCCTGAGTGCTGGATTAAGGTTGTGCATCACTACTCTGGGCCATGTTTTGTTTGCTTCAAATGAGAGCAGAGTGAACTGATCTTGGTTCTTATTTAAGATTGAATTTACTATTTTGATGTGTATGAGTGTTTTGCCTACATATATGCGTGTGCACTGTGTGGTGCCTGAGGAGGTCAGAAGAGGGCATAAAATCCCTTGGAATGGTTGTGAGTGAGCTGCCATGTGGATGCCTGGAAATGAACCCAGGTCCTCTGGAAGAGCAATCAGTGCTCTTAACCACTAAACCAACTACACAGCCTCCTGTCCTTTTACTTTTGGTTGATTTTGGTTGCTGTAGTTCAAAACCTTTTACTCTTGCCATCTTCAGTTGCATAATCCCATATGGGGAGCTCATAATCCACAGTTCAAGAAGCTGGGGTTTGGCTAGGTGGTGGTGGCGCACTTTTAATCCCAGTACTCGAGAGGTAGAGGCAGGCCGTTCTCTGTGAGCTGGGAGTCTGAGGACAGTGGGATGGCCCAGTGGGTAAAGAGACTTGCAATCAAACCTGGTGACGTGTAAACAAGTCATCATTGTCTCAGTGAGCCGCATTCTGAGAGCTGTGAACCTGGTGTCACAAACTTTCAGAAACCTGTTGCTAGCAGACTCTCCCAAAACATGATGCCACACGCCTGTAATTTCAGCTCTCATGAGGTGTTTTAATTTCTAGGCCAGCCTGGGCTACCCAGTGAGCACAAGGCCAGCCTAGGTCACACAGGAAGTATGAGGACAGACTAGGAATACAGAGCATGAGTTTATTAAAAAAGTAAAGATAAGCCAGACTTGCCTGGGTGGTGCACACCTTTAATCCCACAGTAAAGGGGGACAGAAGTCAGGGGATCTAGGTGAATTTGAGGATCAAAAGCTGGGCACACTTGCACACACCTATAATCTAGCACTTTGGAGCAGGAGGCAAGAGATTAGAAGTTCAAGGCTATCCTCAACTACCTAGCAAGTTGGAGGCCTGTGCTGTATTAGACTCTGTCTAATACAAAGAGAGAAGAAAGAAGGAGAAAAAAATTTTATTTTATGTTATAGGCTTTTCCTACACATATGTCTGGGCATGGGATCCCTTGGAACTGGAGTTAGAGACAGTTGTGAGCAATCATGTGGTTGCTGGGGATTCAACCAGTCCTCTTCAAGAGTAGCAAGTATCATTCACTGCTGAGCCATCTGTCCAACCCCAGGTAGGTTTGTTTATTTGCTTTAAAGAGAGAGAGAGAGATGGAGCTGGAGAGACCTCCAAGGGGATTGGTCACTGTTGGCCTACACGAGCACCTGTTTACACACACACACACACACACACACACACATAAATTAAAAAATAATAAAGACATATTTTTAGGGAGGGGGTATCAAAATAGTTGTTCATTGGCCAATAAGATGGTTCAGTGAATAAGGATGCTTGTCTTCAAGCCTGATGACCTGTTTAAAAAGCTGTCATACAGCCGGGCGGTGGCAACCTACACTTTTAATCCCAGCACTCAGGAGGCAGAGATAGGCAGATCTCTGTGACTTCAAATCCAGCCTGGTTTATAAGAGCTAGTTCCAGGACAGACTCCAAAGCTACAGAGAAACCCTGTCTCGAAAAACCAAAAATAAATAAATAAATAATTTTAAAAAGCTGCCATAGCTATTTGACAAGGGAAGTATATGATCACAAGTTGGTTTCCCTGAGGGAGGCTTATCCATATCACTAGAGATCTGCTGAATCCTGGGATTTCCCCAAATTCAGGAAACTCAACTGCATTATTTGCAACAATGGGGGACTATGTTCAAGCTTTCCCCTGTTTACACAGAAATAAAAAAGTTGTTCATAGTCTTCAGATATCTCCTTACAAATATCTCCTTAGAAACACTTTCTACGCCAAGAAAATGTTGAAAGGAAAAGGATTACCAAAAAAGGCATATATGCCAGGCAGTGGTGGCACACGCCTTTAATCCCAACACTCAGGAGGCAGAGGCAGGTAGATCTCTGAGGGTTTGAGGCCAGCTGATCTACAGAGCTAGTTCCAGGACAGGCTCTAAAGCTACACAGAGAAACCCTGTCTCAAAAAAAAAAAAGCATATAAAATGTTTATATAAAACCAATTTTGTAAAATCGTGTGACTATCATCATGCATATAATATTTATAAAGTAACAATGTCCATAAAGAAGTAAACAAACAGTGAGGATGGGGTCAAAGCCCAGGTGGTACAGCACTTGCTTGGCATTCATGAAGCCCTGGACTCTACACCTGCAGGCCATAAGACAAATGGTATAGCATTCACCTGTGATCTGAGCACTTGGGAGGTGAAGAAGATGAGCAGAAGTTCAAGATCATCGTAGGCTACAAAGTGAAACCCTGTCTCGAAAAAGAAAGAAGGTGGGAGGGGACTCTGACAATGAGCTGGGCCTAGCAACTCAAAAGGAAGAAGGCTGAGAGTTCCAGACCAGCCTTGCCTACAGTTTGAGGCCTTATCTTAAAGCAATCAGAGCCTGAAAAATGGCTCAATGAGTAAAAGGGCTTGCTGCTAGGCCTGATGACCTGAGTTTGATCCCCAGGACCCACATGGGTAAAGGAGAAAACCAACTCCCACAAGTTATACTCTGATCTCCACACACATAGACACAAAATAAAAACATAAATGTAAGATAGGCAGTAGTGGCTCGGGAGGCAGAGGCTGGCAGATCTCTGTGAGTTCAAGTCCAGACTGGTCTATAGAGTGAGTTCCAGGATGGCTAAGACTACACACAGAAACACTACCTTGAAAAAAACAAAACATAAATAAATAAATGTAAAGAAAAAGCAAAAACAAAGAAGCTAAGTGTGGTGGGGTTTGGTGATGCTTACCTATAATCCCAGCACTTGCCCGTTGATGTCAGAGAATCAAGAGTTCGAAGCTCTTTCTTCTAGTCTGCTTTCTGCTGCTATGATGCACTTGGGAAGGAAAGGGTTAATTTGTCTTATACTTCCAGGTCCCAATCCATCATTGAGGGAAGTCAGAGAAGGAACTCAAGCAGGAACTGAAGCATACACCATAGAGGAAGCTTGCTGACTGGCTCGTTCACTGCTTTCTTTCTTATACCTGTATAGCGATGGTGTTGCCTATATGGGCTATGCACTCCCTACCCCAAGCAATTATCATTTAAAGATAATACCTCACAGACATCGCCACAGAAAAATCTGATCTAGGCAATTCTTCATTTGAGTCTCACTCTCCCTAGATGATTGCAGGTTGTCTCAAGTGGACAATAAAAAAGAAATAACACAAGCCAGCCACAGTAGCACATGCCTTGAATCCCAGCACTAAGGAGGCAGATGTAGTTGAATCTCTGTGAGGTCAAGGCCAGCCTGGTCTACACAGTGAGTTCCCCGGACAGCCAGGACTGTGTAAGAAGATCTTGTCTCAAAAACTAAAAACAACACAGCAGAAAAAAATAACAGCTTGAATTTTGCAGGAAAATGGATGGAACTAGAAAACATTATTTTGAGTGAGGTAACCCAGATACAGAAAGACAATTGTCATATGTACTCACTCATAGGTGGTTTTTAAACATAAAACAAAGGAAGCCAGCCTACAAACCATAATCACAGAGAACTTAGACAACAATGAGGACACTAAGAGAGACTTACATAGACCTAATATACATGGGAAAGTATAAAAAGACAAGATCTCCTGAGTAAATTGGGAGCATAAGGACATTGGGGGAGGGTTGAGAGGTGGATGGGAGAGGCAGGGAGGGGAGCAGAAAAAAATGTAGAGCTCAATAAATATCAATAAAGGAAAAAAAACCAAAAGCAAACAAAAAACATAAAGAATCTAGTTATGGGCTGGAGAGATGGCTCAGTGGTTAAGAATACTGACTGCTCTTCCTGAAGGTCCTGAGTTCAATTCCCGGCAACCACATGGTGGCTCACAACCATCTATAATGAGGTCTGGTGCCCTCTTCTGGCCTGCAGACATACATGCAGACAGGATATTGTATGCATAATAAATAAATAAATATTAAAAAAAAAAAAAAAGCCGGGCGGTGGTGGCGCACGTCTTTAATCCCAGCACTCGGGAGGCAGGGGCAGGTGGATCTCTGTGAGTTCGAGACCAGCCTGGTCTACAAGAGCTAGTTCCAGCGCAGGCTCCAAAGCCACAGAGAAACCCTGTCTCGAAAAACCAAAAAAAAAAAAAAAAAGAATCTAGTTATTATCAGGCCAACTTGATCTACATCAGACCCTGTTACAAAGAGAAAAAAAAAAATGATAGTTACAGCTGAGTGGGGATTCTCAATGACCTTGACTTCCTATGCTCTGAGCACTTTTCTTTCTTTTTGTTGTGTCATTTCTTTTGTTCTTAAGACAGGTATTAAAATATAACTCAGCACTCCGGAGAGGCAGGCATATCTCTGTAAATTCACAGCTAACCAGTTCCAGTTTAGCCATGATAAGTAATGAGACCCTGTCTCTAAATATATAACTAGTTAAATAAAAAAAAAAGATAGTCCAGGCTGGCCCTGAATTTGCAATCCTCCTGCCTCACCCTTCTGAATTGCTGGGATTACAAGTGTGATCCACCAAGCCTGGTTTCTTTTCATTTTATTTTATTTATTTTTGTAAGCTCTGTATATTTGTGTGTATGTGTAGTTATGTGCACGTGTCATCTACAGGTGCCCCAAGACCAAAAGTATTAATGGATCCTTTGGAGCTGGAGTTACAGGCAGCTGTTAGCCACCAGATGCCAGCTGTGGGTCCCGAGAACCAAAGTCAGGTCCTCTACAAGAGAAGGGAACCACCTCTCCAAGCCCCTGGCTTCTTTTTAATTTTTGCAAAACTAATCATGGTTCTCAAAAAAAAAAAAAATGCTTGTTTGCTTTTCTCTCCATAAGGTGCCCCGCTCACTGAATTTACATCCATGCTGATGTTTTCCTCTTCCTTGCAGCAGGTCTTTGGTGACAATATTAAAACTGTGTCCACTGTCCTACCAGGGCTCATAAGCCACCATTCTATCATGATTCATGTTGCTGCGGTTTCCAAGTTCTGTTTCTATTGGGGACAACTGCCAGTGAATGTGAGAAATGGCTGGCGTTGTTGTGAATTTCCTCCAGCCTCAACTCACACATTCATCGTCACACCAGGCACTCCCCCTACACCTGTCAAAGGATGGGTTCATTCCCCACAGATCTGTTTCCTCTTTAAGTCTCCAAGTCCTGTCTGTGTGTTTCAGCTGGCACTGGTCACAGTGGGCACTCAAGAAGTGGTTGTTAGTCTAAATTATAAACATCAATACTCCACCAGATCCAGCAAGGAATAAAGGACAGGGAGGACAGAGGGAAACTTCAATTCTTTGAGTCCAGCAGCTCTTTGTTGTGCTGTTTTGAGACAGGATGTCTGGCTAGCCTGGAACTTAGTATGTAGAACTTACTATGAGTTCCTAGAGGTCTTCCTGCCTCTGTCTCCCAAGGACTGGGACTAGAGGAGTGCAGCACCACAGTTGGCTTTGTAAATTTTGTTTTGTTTTGCTTTGCTTTTTTGAGTCAGAGTCTCACTATGTAGCCTTAGCTGGCCTGGAACGCACTATGTAGACCAGGCTGGCTTCAAAAATGCAGAGATCTGCTTGTCTTTGTCTCTCAAATGCTGGAATTAAAGGTGTGGGCTACCATCCCCAGCTTTTAAATTAAAAAAAAATATTATGAGTATTTGGGTGTGTGTGTGTGTGTGTGTGTGTGTGTGTGTGTGTGTGTGTGTATGTGAATGTGAAGGAACACAGGTGCTGGTAGAGGCCAAAGGTGTTGGGTTCCCTGGAACTTGAGATACAGGTAGTTGTGAGCTGCCCAGTGTTAGTCCCGGGGTTAATTCAGGGTCCTCTGTAAAAGCAATGCATGCTGTAATTTGTTTTGTAAGACTGGGTCTTGTTCTGTAGCCCAGGTAAGCCTCCAACTCAAAGTAATCCTCCAGCATTCCCCTCCCAAGTGCAGGGTGTATAGATGTGTACCACCACACTCCATTCTGCCAGGTGTTTGTTTTGTCTGTTGAGACAGGGTCTCACAACCTAGCCTTGGCTAGCCTAGACCTCCCTATGGAGTTACTGGGCTATCCTCAAACTGGTAGCAATTCTCTTGTCCCTGCCTTCTGGGTACGAGAATGAGGCTCTGTCAGGTTAGGCTTGTATTTGTTTAGGGTCTTCTGTTGTTGGTCATTGTTTTTATTCTGTTTGCTTTTTGAGACATTCTCATCTTATAGCCCAGGCATGCATGGAACTTGTGACTGTCCTCCCTCAGCCTCCAAGTGCTGGGGTTACAGAAATAAACTACAAGGCTAACCGTGTGTCATGTTTTATTATTACTTCTGTTTTTGTTTTTGGTGCTACATAGAACACCCCCAGCCTCAGTTCCCTCTCAAAATCAGCAAAGACAGCCAGTGAAGCCTCATTAGGAATTTCAACACCAGAGGTATTTGGATTGCTTGCTTTTGTTCCCTGATGTCAGAGTCTCCTCCTTGTGGTAACTGTCCCTTTATGACTTCATTCCCTGTCTCTGGTTCCATTTGCTACTTTGTGATTTCATCAAAGGCACAGTTTAGCTCATGTTGGTCAGAGGGCCCAGGAGCCTGCTTTGTGCAGACTCAGCTTTGGAGACCAGTCTAGAACTGAGTTCTCTGCACCTCGTCCTCGGATGCAAAGGGGAGGTTTCTTTCCAGTTGGCTTCTGCCTGCAACAGGTGATGTGCCTTTGGCTTCTGGAGCAGCTTCAAAGATAAGAGACCAAGGGTGTACCTACTGCTATTCCTAGAGTGCCTGTATTGGTTAGAGCCTAACCCATGGCGGTCTCCCCACCATCCCAGGCCAAGCCAAGCCAAGTCTCATCAACTCTCCAACTGCCTCAGAGACTGGCGCCAAGCCTGGAAAAAAAAACCGAGTCTCTAGGAGAGGAACGGTCATGCCTACTGAGGGCCACAGCTGCAGCTCAGACCCTAGCCTGTATCGTCCGGCCTTGTTATGGTCCCTATGGCCGGCAGAAGTTCCTGGTGACTGCTAAGGGAGAAACAGTTTGTACAGGTCATGCCGCCGCCATCCTTAGAGCGCTGGAGCTGGAGCACCCAGCTGCCCAGTTTGTCCGAGAAGTCGCCCAAATACAGGCAGAGAACACTGGCGATGGCACAACCTTTGTAGTTCTCCTGACCGAAGCCTTACTGGAGCAGGCCCAGTACCTTTTGTGGGCTGGCTTAGCTCGAAACCAGCTCCGGGAGAGCTTGGCCACGGCCACAGCAGAAGTCCTGACAGCTCTGCCTTCCCTGGCCATTCGCTCTTTAGGACCTTTGGAAGACCCATCATGGGCCCTCTATTCTGTGATGAACACCCACACCCTGTCCAACACAGAGTATTTAACCAAGCTTGTGGCTCATGTGTGTTGGGTTAGCAGAGAGCCAAATGGCACCTTCAGGCCTGAGCATATTGGCGTGTGCATGCTGGAGGGGGGGACGCTGATGGATTCCCGCATTATCCCAGGGTTAGCAATATGTGGGAAACCCTGTGGACAAATGACCGAGGTGCTAGCTGATGCTAGGGTGGCCCTGTTCATTTGCCCCTTTGGTCCTACAAATCCATATTCACCAGCCACGCCCCGTCTCTCCAACCCTGAAGAACTACTAAGATTTCAGAAACAAACTGAACAAGTGGAAAAAGAAATAGACCAGCTGACCGCTATGGACATTAATGTGGCAGTGGTTTGGGGGGAAGTTAATGAGAAGATGGTGGTCCAGGCTAACAATTGTGGCATCATGGTGATTCAGGCCAAGTCACGAAAGGATATGGTCTACCTAAGTGAGACGATGGGCACTCCTCTGCTGACTCGGCTGCTTCCTCCCCTGGAGCCCGGGAAGTGCCAGAAGGTTTACAGGAAGGAGCTGCAAGGCAGTGTGGCAGTGGTGTTTGAGTGGGAACATGAGAATACACCTTCTCTTACTTTAGTCCTTAGGGGGCCCACCATCCAGGGACTTCGGGGTGCAGAGCAGGCTGTCTACTATGGCATTGATGCATTTTCGCAGTTGTGTCAAGATCCCAGAGTGCTACCAGAAGCTGGGGCCACAGAAATGGCTCTGGCAAAAATGTTGTCGGACAAAGGAAGTCGACTGGCAGGCCCCAACGGTCTGGCCTTCCAAGCATTTGCCCATGCCCTGAGTTCTCTGCCTAAAACCTTGGCAGAGAATGCAGGCTTAGATGCCCAATGTGTGATGGCAGAAATGAGTGGAATTCACCAAGCTGGGAACTTCCTCACTGGAGTGGGAACGGACGGGATAATAAATGTGGCCCAGGAAGGGATATGGGACATACTGAGGACCAAAGCCCAAGGATTGCAAGCAGTCTCTGAGCTGGTGCAGCAGCTGGTGATGGTAGATGAGATCATAGTGGCCAAGAAGACTCCTGTCCACCAGCAGATTACAAGACCCACCTCGCAGGCAAAGCAGTCCTCACCCCTGAGAGAAAAATTTTTTGCAAAATACGTATAGCAACATACTAAATAAAGTAAGGATTGTCAAGATTGGATAGTAACCTCTAAAATACTGATGTTTTCCTTATTTCTTTCCCTCACATCTGCACCTTCTAGAGCCAGTTTGTTTTTGTTGTTTTTTGTTTTGTTTTTCCAACAGGGTTTCTCTCTGCAAAAGCCCTGACTGTCCTCTGTCCTGTAATTCAATTTGTAGACCAACTTGGTCTACAAAGTATGTGCCAACACACTTACTAGAGCCAGTTTCTAACCTTTTATTTTCTTTTTTTCAAGACAGGATTTCTCTGTGTACCGCTGGCTGTCCTGGAACTCACTCTGTCTCTGTGGGCCAGGCTGTCCTTGAACTCACAGAGACCTGCCTGCCTCTGCCTCTGCTGGGATTAAAGGCATGCGCCACTACTGCCCAGTTGTTTCTAACCTTTTTAAGGATTTATTTGTGTGTGTGTGTGTGGTTGGGGGGTTGTTGATGTGTGGTATGAGTATTTTCATGTGTGTGCAAGAGGCACCCACAGAGGTCAGAAGAGTGTGTGAGATCCCCTGGAGCTGAAGTTACAGGCACTTGTGAGGGTCTATGTGAGTGCTGAGAATGGAACTCAGGTTCTTTGAAAGAGTAGCAAGGGCTCTTAACCACTGAGACATTTCTCCAGCACATGAAGTTAGAGTGTAGAACAACAAAGATGGGTATGGTGGTACAGGTGTGTGGGAGGTGGATGCAGAAGGATGAGCAGTTCAAGGTGACACACAGTGAATTTGAGGTCAGTTTGGGCTATATAAATAAGACCCTGTCTCAAAACACTAGGGATGGGGACTTGGCTCAGTTGGCAGCATGCTTGCCTAACATGCACAAGAGCCTAAGCCCAGCACCACACACACACACCTGGAATTCTAGACATGGGGTTAGAAACAGGAAGGTCACAAGTCTATTAAGGTCATTAATACTCATTAAGTTTGAGGACAGCATCAGCTGTATAAGAAGAGAGGGAAGGATGGTGAGAGAAAGGTTTTTTTTAGTAAGAGCTCCATTCCAAGTCTTGACTTTTCTATTTCCTGTTTCTTTCCATCACACCTGTTTCTGCAGTAACAGCAGATGCAAAGACACAATTCTAACAATTTCTTTTCTTTTCCTTGGGTTTTTGTTTTGTTTTGTTTTGTTTTTTTTCGAGACAGGGTTTCTCTGTAAATTTGGAGCCTGTCCTGGAACTAGCTCTTGTAGACCAGGCTGGCCTCGAACTCACAAGTTCTAACAATTTCAAATCAGGTACCTGAACTAGTTTGAGGCTAGCTTGTGCCACATGAAACCCTACCTCAAAGAGTTTCCTTTAATTAAAATATTTCAGGAATGCTTGGTGGCATAACAGTTTAATCCCAGCAGTAGAGAAATAGAAGCAGGCAGATCTCTGTGAGTTTTAAAGCCAACCTGGTCTACATAGTAAGTTCTAGGCCATTCAGGGCTAGATGAAACTCTGTCTCAAAATAATAAAAATAGATAAATAAAAATTAAACTATTGCTATTTGTTTGTTTGTTTTTTGTTTCAATACGAATTTTTATTTTGTGGCCCAACTTACTAGGTAGCCCAGGCTAGCCTAACTGATCCCCCTACCTCAGTCTCCCTAGTGCTAGGAATTATAGACCTGAGCTACCATGCCAAGGTTAGGTATTTCCTTGTCCTTCTTTTTGTTTTTATTTTATTTCTTTCTTATTTTTTTAAATTTAAAATAATTTTTTTCATACAATTTTTTTTGTTTTGTTTTGTTTTCAAGACAGAACTTCTCTGTGTAACAGCCCTGACTGTCTTAGAACTAGCTTTGTAGACTAGGCTGGCCTTGAACTCTCAGATCACTGTCAGCCTCTGCCTCCAGAGTGCTGGGACTAAAGATATGAGCCGCTTTTATTTAATCAAATAAAAGACATTATTTGGACCAGTGAGATGGTTCAGCAAGTGAAGATGCTTTCTGGAACATGAGTTCCAGCCTTAACACCCACAGAATGAGGGAGAGAACTGACTCCCACAAACTGTCCCTCGAGCACCATGTACTTGCTATGGCACACAAGCAAGTACAAAACAAAAGTCAGGGCCAGAAAGATGGCTTAGTGGTTAAGAGCACTAGCTATTCCTCCAGAGGACCCAGATTCTATTCCCAGCACCCACTGGCAGAACGCCTGCCTGTAATTCCAGGGGCTCTGACACCCTCACACAGACATACAAGCAGGTATAACACCAGTGCACATAAAAATGAGTGAAAACTTAAAAAACAAAACAAAAAGGTTTGCCTGTCAGTGGTGGTGCACACTTTTAATCCCAGCACTTGGGAGGCAGAAGCAGACAGATTTCTGTGAGTTTGAGGCCAGCATGGTCTACAACGAGAGTTCTAGCTATGATTAGTTTGTAACAATATAAAGATAGATAGCTCCTCAATTTAGTTATAATTCTAAGACTCCAACAAGTGGGGTTACAGGCATATAGCACCACATAAGGCCATAAATCTTCTAGCATCCAGAGTTGGCAAAATCAAAAGAACACAAATTTCCCCCAAGGGAAGGTGATGTCACATTACAGCAAAGGTAGTGGCGAGTCAGATAGCTTACAGACAGGGTTCAAGGAAGAGGATCTGAACGGAGACCAGCATGCAAGAAATGCTTGTTTCTAAGATCTAGCCCTCCTTTCACTCCCCACGTCCCCTTAAGACTCTTGGAATGGACCGCAGATCCTTGTGCATGCTGGGCAAATGCAGTAGCTTTCTACACCCTGGCAATGCCCCTGTGTATCTCAGATTCTTTTAGCCTGGGCTGATGGCCATCTCCATCTGGCTGCTTGCCCCTTGAGCTCTCTGTACTTCATGCTTGATCTGAGAACCAGCAGTGGACTGATCTATCCCCACTGTCAACCTGTGGGACTGACGGGCAGCTTAGAGCTTGAGAAGCAAGCATTGACCTGGGCAGCAATGCCACATCCCTGTGTCCCTATTATTCTAGAACCACAGTAGCAAAGATCCTTAGTAATGGTGCCTGCATCAAGGCTCAACATAGGACTCAGATTGTCTTCTGCTGGCAATGGAAAAGTGGACCAGAACTTCACCTCAGTTTGGCAGATCCCCATCTGCTTCTGGAGGTATAGAATGGAGGTCTCCTTGCCAGACCTCAGTTCTCAGGCCTTGGCTGCTGGTTGGCTCCACTGTCCTCTTCTGGCATTCACTTCTCTTCCATCCCAGAAGTGGCAATGCCAGGGGCTTATCCACATTCCCCTGGACCTGCCTCTTTCCCAGGTTCTTCCCTGTGTCACTCTCATGGCTGCACTCTGTGAGTTGGTGTCATGAGCTAAAAAGTAGAAAAACAGAACAAAAATGAAAATTAGGAGAAAAGGAGCCAGACAGGAGGCTGACCTGGGGATGGCAGCCCAGTTTGGTAGTGGAATGTGTTGTCTCCAAACGTCTCTCCACAAAATCCTTGCAGGCATGAAGAAAAACATCGTGCTTTCTAAACTGGGGGCAGGGAGTGGGGTGGAGAGAGGATGAAAACAGCATGGATGAGGCAGAGGCTAACCTGTCCCTTCCCTGATAGCTAAGATCCTTCCCAAGAGTCCCTCCTTACCACAGAAGGGTCCCTTTCCAGCATCCTTTGCCTGTCCTCACAGGCTAAACACTCTTAAGTATAGGTCAAGGGATTGAGAAAGACAGAATTCAAAAGAACAGGGCTGCAGAAAGCATATAACTCAGTTAAGAATAGTTGCCTATGGGGCTGGAGAGATGACTTGGGTTAAGAGCACTGCCTGCTCTTCCAGAGATCCCAGGTTCAATTCCCAGCACCCACATGGCAGCTTATAACTGTTCCATAACTGTTCTAGAACTCCTGTTCCAGGGGATCTGGCATCTTCACACAGACATACATGCAAGTAAAATACCAATGTACCAAAAAACCCAAATAAATAAATTATTAAAAAATAAGAAAGAATACTTGCCTAACACTGGACATGCTCTCTGTGGATTTGTGAACTCCAGCTTAATATATATAGCAAGTTCCAGGCCTCAAAAATATCTAGAAGATAGATATCTAGATAGATAGAAGACAGAAAGATATTTAGATGAGATTAAATAAGCAAATCATGGGAGTAATCAACCATTTTCTGATTGGATTTAAGTTCAGTTCCACAAGATGAAACACATTTGGCACCGTTATATGGCTAAGAATCTGTGACTGGACAAGTTCTAGGTCCTAAGGTAGAAGACACTGCTATCCTGCTATCCTGACATAGTTTGAAATCAATTTCTGATGAATCATCATTACATTCATAAATCAATGAATCTCTCAGTCCTCCTCTGAAAAGCAGATGGTGATGTACAGAGTGACCTACAACTGGCCAAGCAGCAGAAAATAAAAACTACAAAGCGCTCAGCCCTAAAAGGAACATATATGTTGCAGAAGGAGGTAGAACGAGCATGAGAGCTAGAGATACTCCAGCCCACTGCAGAGACCAGGCTGAGGCAATTAGGATGGGCAGGCCAGTGTCTGTATCCTCCACGGAGTAGCGACTGTGTAAGCTGCCAGGAGAGATAGGGAAGAGGGGAGCAGATTCACCCTGAACACAAGGAAACAGTGTTTTCTGGACACGCTAGGACAGCTGCCCATAGGAACTCACCACAGTGGCTATAACAGCTTGCACAAGATCTGTGGAAGTCCAGGCTAGACCAAATTCCAGCATCCGTAGGTGAGATGGGCACAAAACCCCACCCCTAGCCGAAGAGGTGCTGGTAATTGTTAGCTTGTGGGACAGGGAGCAACAGTTTTCTCTAAGAGTATAACCCGTGATAAATTGCCCACTCTGAATTGGGAAACCACACAGACAAGATTTTTGGGGCAGCATAAATTGATCTTGAAGGATTAAAAAAAAGAAAGAAGAATAGTGGTCAGGGGTGGTGGCACCTGCCTTTAATCCCAGACCTCAGGAGGTAGAGGCAGGTGGATCTCTATGAGTTCTAGGCTATCCTAGTCTACAAAGCGAGTTCCAGGACAGATAGATCTGTTACACAGAGAACCTTGTCTCAAAAAAAAAAAAAAAACAGACAAGAACATGATGTATGAAACTCTCAAAGAACTTAAAAAAAAAGTCGGGACTGAGAAGATAACTTAGTCAGTAGAGGGCTGCTGGTCAGCATAAGATCCTGACTTTGACTCTCAGACCTTATGTTTAAGAAAAAAAAAATAGATTTAAGGAAACAGCATTTTTCAGACAACAGGGAAGAATCTCATATGAACTTACAGAGATTGTGACAGTCTGCACAACACACACACTATCTAACTAATAAAAAAGCTTGTAATTCTACATGTAATCCAGTGCTGGAGAACACTGCAGTCCATTGGTCAGCCAGCCTAGGCTACTTGGCTAGCTCCAGATGGTTTTCTTTTTCTTTTTTTTGGTTTTTTGAGACAGGGTTTCTCTGTAGCTTTGGAGCCTGTCCTGGAACTAGCTCTTGTAGACCAGGCTGGCCTCGAACTCACAGAGATCCGCCCACCTCTGCCTCCTGAGTGCTGGGATTAAATGTGTGTACCACCACCACCCAGTGCTCCTGGAGAAGAAGAAGTACTGAGGTAGTCCTCTGGCTTCGCGTGCACTCGTGCAAGCAAAACACACACATGAAAAAAAGATTTTTTTTGAGGTAGGGTTTCTCTGACTGTCTTGGAATTCACTGTAGATCAGGCCCTCCAACTTGGAGATCTGCCTGCCTCTGCCTCCCAAATGCTGATATCAAAGTTGTGTGGCACCATTGCCCGGCATAAATAAATAAATCCTAAAAAAAATAGCAAGAAAGGAAAGAAGGGAAGGAAAGAAGAAAGGAAGGAGGGTGGAAAGAAAATAAAAACTTAAATGGAGGATGGTTGGAAAAGTAGGGCCCCATGCTGCCATTTGCCATGGTGACTTAGTGACCGACAGGCAGCAGACTGTCTGCCGGTTGAATGGGCAGTGTCCTGGGTCTTTTGGGAACATTATGATGTTATATGGAGTCTGAAAAGAGTCACATCTATGGCAGGAAGTAGAACTGGCCTACAGCTCAGTTCGTCCTTTCGTTGGACTTGTTAGAAGCGAGAGGACAGAAACAGCTCCATACTGTCACTCTCAACAGCCTGAGGAGTTCCCTTAATCTTTCACAGGCTATGACTCAGGCCAAACTGGGATTTGTGACTTTTACACAGAAAAGAAATCCAGGCCTATTGTTTTGAAGCAGAGTTGGAGACATTATTAAAGATATTTTTAATACAGATGGCTCAGGAAAGATTGCTTGCTGTTCTTCCAGAGAACTCGAGTTCTGTTGCCAACACCTACTCTGGGTAGCTCACATCTGCCTGTGACTCGTGCTCAAAGGTGAAAGAGGGCCTCTTCTGACCTTCACTGGCACCCACAAACACAAATAAATAAAAACACAGAAAAATTTATTTATTTATTTATTTTGAGAAAGGGTCTTTCTATATAGTCCTGGCTGTTCTGGAACTTATTATGTTGGGTCCCCTGGAACTAGAGTTACAGATGGTGGTGATAGACAATGTGGGTGCTGGGAACAAGAACTTGGGTCCTCTGGAAGAAAAGCAGATGCTCCTAACCACTAAGTCACCTCTCCAGTCCCAAAATCTCTAAAAAATGAATTATTTTATATGTATGAGTGTTTTTCCTGCACATATGTATGTATATCACATTTGGGAACTGTGTAGGTCAGAAGAGGGCATCAGATCCCCTGGATGTGAAGTTACAGACAGTTGTGAGCCGCCATGTGTGTACTGGGATCTGAACTTAGGTCCTAGAGCAGCAACTGCTTTTTCTCTCCAGTTTTTCAAAAAGGTTTGTTTGTTTTGTGGTGCGTGCGTGTGTGTGTGTGTGTGTGTGTGTGTGTGTGTGTGTGTGTCACAGCTCTGGCCATCCTGGAACTCGGTATGTCACTATGTAGACCAGGCTGGCCTCAAACTCGGAGATCCACCTGCCTCTGCCTCCAGAATAGTAGGATTAAAAGTGTGATTATATAAAAGATTTTAAGTATGAGGGTTAGGGAAAGAAATGGCACAAGGACAGAAGGAGGCCAGGCAGGCAGAGAACCAAGCAGGCATGTGTTCCCCAGGGAGATTTAAGGGAGTGTGACAGAGACACACGTGGTGGTGTGAGTACGGGTTCCTCAAGGGAACCCTGAAATTAATCAACTTAGTGTTAGCCAGACGCACCATTTCCGAGGCTTCCAGTTAGATCTCAAAGGTCCTCACAAAAGCTTTCCCGCTCAGTTCTCTCTTTTTTGATAAGTGAAGTAAGTTCAACGGCTGTAGAGATAATAAGGGTCACTCTGAACCTCCACCAAGGTCCATCCTTGGTAGAGATATATCATAGGCTAATCTATGCTGAACTGAGGACAGACTCAAGCTCAAGTCCTCAAGGCCCAAACCATCTCAGAGCCATACCCCTTGGCCGTCTGAGTGGCAGAGGGGTTGGGGCGGAGGATACACCAGAGTTCCCTGGTTCCTCTAGCCCTCTTCAGCTGTTTCTACCACGCATAAGCAGTCCCCTCACAGATCTCTCAAGGGACAATCTTTTTGGTTACTCTTTCTTTTTTTTTTT
>JAQHUG010000159.1:1040848-1051511 GCA_028555095.1 Dicrostonyx torquatus
AGACATATTCTTGCAGTTCTCCTGCCTCAGTCTCCTGAGTGCTGATTACAGGTGTGAGCCACCATGCCTGGCTGGGCTTTCCTTAGCTACTTTCATGGCTCCATTTTCCTGGCATTGTATTGCACACCTACCTCCCCAGAGATACCTGCCCCCCCCCCCTTGTCTTCAACAGCAGCTCCACCCTCACCTCTTACCTCCTTCCATTTTATTTTTCCTCCTGGCCTTTGCTACCTCTGGCATTCTGTAACTATCTGTCCACATAGTTCTCTGTGTGTGCGCTGCTTCCCGCCTGACTCACGGAGTACCCTTCTTACCAGTCCGGCTGTACTAACTTGCCCCCCGGGGTCAGTGCTAGTGCAGTGGCTGCACTGCTTTGAAGCTGCTTCCATGCTGGCAACTCTTGAGATCTGAGTGAACACCTCTGTTCTGTGATAAGACAGAGAAGAGGCTTTTGTGTGGGCTCCAAATGCAAGGTGTTGTATAGCTCAGTGGAAGGAAGATGAGGCAGCAGAGCTCCAGTGGCGGACAGAGAGAGGGAATGGGGTCAAGATGGAGAGTAAAGAGAGAAAGATCTCTGTCCCACCAGCCAGCTCCCAAATAATGACACGGAGACTTCTTATTAATTATGAAAACTCAGCCCATAGCTTAGGCTTGTTTTTAAACTATATCGTATAACTTAAATTAACCCATTTCTATTCATCTACATCTGTCATGTATCACCCAACCTGTTTCCTCCGTGTCTCCAAGTGCCTTGATTCTTCCTCCTCCTTCTTCTCTCTGCCCGGAAGTCCCACCTGTACCTACTGGCCGTTCAGCTTCTATTACACCAGTCACAGTAATACACCTTCACACAACGCACAGAACAGTGGAGTCATAAGCTGAGCCTTTAAATTCTCATAAAGTCGATGCCAGAGAACTGCAGTTAGACTTCCGCATGACGGATCTCATCATGGCCCCACTCAGTGAGAAGATTTGTTTAGTATTTAATTGATACACAGTGTTTTTCTGTGTAACTCTAAAATCAAAACCCAATCAATGTAGTTGGGAGAAAGGCAGAAAGAAGGGAACTGTCAAACTGAAAGGTAGAGGAATAAGGAAAATAAAAACATGGCCGCAGAGGACAAGGACGAAAGGGTCTGGACCAAACGCGAAGGTATCAAAAGCCAGAGCAGCTCATGCGGTTGCTGCGGATGCAGGTACAGACCAGTACTGGACCAGGATTAGTGCAGCTCTCAGGCCGCACCGGAGAAGCTCTGTGCAGTGGGTGGCAGTTAACACACTCAGAGCTGGTCAAAATGCAGAGAAGAAGGGACAGTGGAGAGCTTAGTCACACATGGGAAGGACATCTGTGTCACAACGTCATGCCCTCCACTCTAAAAGCTGGAGTATGCATGGGCTGTGGTGGGGCATGGCCGTGAGAGCTGGACTCTGCCTGGTGCTGTCTTAGGGTTTCTATTGCTGTGAAGAGACACCGTGACCAACAGCATCTCTTATGAGGAAAACATTTAATAGGGGTGACTCACTTACAGTTTCAGAGGTTCAGTTTATGATCACCATGGTGACGAGCAAGTGGTGTGCAGGCAGACGTGATGCTGGTTATATCTTGATCAGAAGGCAACAGGAAATGGACTTAGACACTGGGTGGTATCCTGAGCATAGGAAACCTCAAAGCCCACCCCCACAGTGACACACTTCCTCCATCAGGCACACCCACTTCAACAAAGCCACACCTCCCAATAGTGCCACTCCCTACCAGATTATGGGGGCCAATTACATTCAAATGACCACAAGTGGCACAAGTGCCTTAAAGGACCGGACTGTGTCTCATGCATGTGTCAAACGTTTATGCTAAACAGTTTTTATTTGTTTATTTGTTGGAGATAGTGTCTCCCTCACACAGCCCAAGATGGCCTCAAACTTGCTCCTTAGCCCCAAATTACGTAGGATCCTGATCTTCCTATTTTACTGTCTGAGTTCTGGGGACACAGGCAGATAAGCATTTTACATAGGTTATCTCACAGCTGTTGATTGTCAGATAGGGTGCTTGGGAAGACTCCACTAGCCCAGAAGGGTTGCTGTTAGCCCTGAGCAGTGATTGGACTGCTTAATACCGGGGTGCCTGGTTCCAGCCCTTCCCATGAGCCAACTCAGCTAATGGCAGTCCATGTGGGGTCTGGAGCTGTGGAGCACAGGCCTTTCTTTAGGACTAGGAATGTCTGAGGACTGAATATCAAGTTGCCTGTGTGCCACCTGTGCTTCTCAGAGTGTAAGAAACCTGTGTGACAGTCTCAGAGATAAGCAGAGGGAAAGCGCTGGCGGGCGCTTTGCTCAGTCCCTGGATCTAGCTGCAGTAGCAGGTAAATCTACCTGGGGATGTTCCATGTCAGCGATTGGGCTTCCCTTTCTTCTTACACCAATCTAGACGGGCTCCCTGACCCTTAACTCTGAGTGTCCTGCTGATGGTCAGAGAACATTCTCAAAGCAGATCCACTTACTAATGAACAAGAGAAGAGCGACCAATGCAGTGTCACAGATGAAGCCTGGGTATGGAACTCATTTCGGACTGGCAGTACTTTGTCACTCCTATGCAGTCCCACCGCTAAGACCGCCAGGGTCCACGACTGTGTGGCGGCCCTGTGGATGGTTCGCCTCTCCCCTGGCTAGATGCTGTCTTCCTTCCTCTTCTCATTCCTGGTGACCAGGTACCTGAGAAGAAGCAACTCAGGCGAGGAAGGGTTGGTTTCCTTTGGCTGCAATCAGAGGATGCAGTCCCTTGTGGTGGGCAGGACAATGGGATGAGGAGCTTCTAGCTGCTGCCCAAGACTGAGATGGCTGGCCACACTGCACCTGTAGGCAGGAGCAGGGACTACCAGAACTCACCTCATTCTTTCTGCTTTTTTGCATATAGCCTGAGACCACAGCGCATGGGCAGGTACTGCACACATGCCAGGGGGCTCTCCTCTCCTGTTATCCCTCTCTGAAAACACCCTCACAGACAGACCCAGGAGTGTGCCTCCTACGTGATTCCAAACCCAGTCAGGCGGACATGAAGGTGAATCGCCACCAGTGTCTTTCTTGGGTCTCATCTTTTCTAACATTAGACACAATGTTAGAAAAGGCGGGGAACAAAAGGAACGCTGTCTGTGAAATAAGAAGACTGGAGGAAACATTTCCCCAGTTGTTTGGGTTTCTATGACCTCCATATGGGTGGGTGTGGGGTCCTTGAGGGTGCATGTAAGAGTTTTTTACCATTAAGCGGCCCCCTCTCGGGGTGCACTCCCTCCCACAGCTTGCCACAGAGATCTAATGAAGTGGCCGGCTCCTTGAGGAATGGTCCCCTCCTCCCTGCATGGCTTCCTTAGAACAGAGTCAATTACTAGTGCTATTTCATTCTGTCTTTACAAATGAGCTGTGGGATAATGAGTCTCCAGGGCGGGAGAGAAAGTCCCCACCTAAGAAGACTATGTGGAGCAGAAAAGGGATGTCAACACCTGGTTATGCCATGCTGACTTCACGCTCAGCGTGTGGAGGATTCCGGTGAGGGAAAATCCGTCCTTACAGCTGGCCATGGCCATGGCGTACGCTTCTAAGCCCACTTGGGAGGTGGAGGCAAGAAGATCAAGGGCATCCTCCACTACATACTAAATTTGAGACCAGCGTGGGTCACATGAGAACTTGTCACAGAAATAAACCAATGTTAGACTAAGAGGTGGCTCAGTGGTTAAGAGCACTGTTGCTTTTGCAGAGGAGACCTGGGTTCAATTTTCAACACCCACATGGTGGTTCCCAACCACCTGGAACTCTAGTTCCAGGGGATCGGATACTCTCTTTTGACCTCGACGGGCACCACATACATATGATACATGTACATGCTTATAAAACATTCATACACCATATACAAAAGATAAATAAATATAAACTAGGTGAGGTGACACATGCCTGTAATCTCAGCACTTGGGAAGTGGAGGCAGGAGGATCAGAAGTTCAAGGTCTGGGGCTGGAGAGATGGCTCAGTGGTTAAGAGCACTGACTGCTCTTCCAGAGGACGCAGGTTTAATACCCATATGACAGCTCACAGCTGAAACTCCAGATCCAGGGGATCTGACACCCTCACATAGACAGACATGCAGGCAAAACACCAAGACACATAAATAACAATAAATAAATCATTAAAAAAGAATTTCGGGGTATGGTCAATGTCTGTGTTTGTGGGTTCTATACCCACAAACCCCACCAACCTCAGATCAAAAATACTCAGAAAATGAGCCAAGTGTAATAGCTCAGGTCTGGAATTTTAGCCACGAGGGAGGCAGAGGCAGGAGGACCTAGGTGAGCCTGAGGTTGTCTGCTCTACATATTTGAGTTCCAGGTCAACTTATAGCAAGACCCTGTCTGAAAACAAGCAAAACTGTGCTTTTATATGTAGACTTCCCTGTTGTCATTATTCCCTAATGCAGCATAATGATTATGCAGTGTTTATATCATATTAATCCTGTTATGTATTCTAGAGATTGTTTAAAGTATACAAGAGAGGGGTTGGTGAGATGGCTCGCTTGCCTTCAAGCCTGGCATCCTGAGTTCAATTCCTAGGTCCCACAGAGTGGAGGGAGAGAAGTAACTCCTGAAAGTTGTCCACACATACTGTGGCTTTTTGTGCCCCCCCATAAATAAATGAATATAATAAATTTAAGTATACAGGAAGGCACGCATGAATGATATACAGATACCTCAGCTTCTGTACGAGGGACTTGAGACCTCAGGGGTCCTAGAACTAATAAACTGAAGTAACTGAGGGACAGTGAACCCTTCTGTGGGATGCTAATCCCAGTCTGAACTCAACACAGATTCATGGTCCCTTTAAACGCGTGTGGGATAGAGAATCATGCTATAGCATCAAAGAACCCGCTGTCCTCATCTCCAGCGTGACTAAGTGAACAAGGCTCTTTAGAAAACTGCCATCCAGGCTCCTGACAGAGATCCTTCGAATACTACTAGGGCAGGTCAAAAGTTAAGGGAATTTACTTGTAGCCGGAATTTTCCTGTCCCAACTGCCTGCTTCCAAATAACCTACACAAAGACTTAGTCTTACTTACAAATGGTCCGCTGATAGCTCAGGCTTGTCATTAGCTAACTCTTACACTTAAATTAACCCACATTTCTTATCTATGCTTCACCACGTGACTCAAGGCTTGTTTGTTAACCTCATTTTCTATACGTCCTGCTTCCCCTGCATCTGTTGGCGCCTCCTCTGACTCTGCCCTTCTTCATCCCAGCATCCTCTGTTTGATTGTTCTGCCTTACTTTAACCTGCCTTGCTATAGGCCAATCAGCTTCTTTATTGACCAATGAGAGTGATACATATCCACAGTGTACAGAAGGATTACTCCACAGCAGTCCATGGTGATGCACTACCTACTCAACTCTGAACAGTTTCAGCGTTACAGAAGCAGGACAGCTGTAGGCACACTTCAGATACAAGGCCACAGGGCTCAGAGTGAGCTGTAGACACTCTTCGTTTTGAGGTGGGCTTTTGCTGTTGTTATTGTTGTTTTTTTTTTTTTTTGACAGGGTCTCACTATGTATGAAGCTCTGGCTGTCCTGCAACTTACTATGTAGATCGGGCTGACCTCTAACTCAGAGATCCACCTGCTTGTGCCTCCTGAGAGCTGGAATTAAAGGCCTGTATACCTGACATGTTTTTGGTTTTGGTTTCTGAAACAGAGTCTCACTAAATAGCTGAGGCTGGCCCTAGAACTCTTTATTTAGACCCTGCTGACCTCAAACTTGTGATCCTTCCATCTGAGTTCCCTGAGTTCCCAGAGTGCTGGGGCTGCCTGTGCTCCCATGTCCAGTTTTCATAGCTATGCTCAGAGGTGCTCAGGAGATTGACCCATCAATCTAACAGGATGGAAGGGAGGAAGACATTTATTTTGCTTTTCCAAGCACAACATACAGATATTTACAGGAGAATCATAGCCAGTGCCCTAAGATCAGATCAGGTACCACAGCTCCGAGCAAAGGCATCACTCTAGTCATGACTGTTGGTGTCCGCTTAAACCCTGTGGTGAAATGCCAGAGGGGAGCCAGGATGGCAGCACTTGAATTCGACACTCAGTGCTAATATCACGGAGTTGGGCAGAGATGTTTTGTGCCTCTGAAGAGCCCGAAGCTGCTCACGGCACTAGTACACAGCACTCTTGAGAATGGAGCTGTGAACCTTTTTCTCAAGAAGAGTCAGGCCTTTTCCCTTGCTGTGGCTGCTTTGCTTGCTGTCTGCAAGGCTCATGGTGAAAGTCAGTCCCCACTGAAGGCTGCCGGGAAGATGGGGGCTCATGGGAGGTGACTGAATTAAAGTTATCAGAGAGGGTCTCCCGTGAACGAATCCCAGTGGCTTTATAGGAAGCACCAGAGGGCACACATGCAAACATACGAACATACACATATACACAACTGTACACACATATACCTCCCATACACACGCACATCACAACCTTGTAATTCCCTGGGTCACTTTGGCACTGCCAGCTACAAGGCTATTAGTAATTGTGAACTCTGGACCACAGATTAGAACCAAAGGCTGAAGCAAACCTCTCTCTTTTATAATGAGCCCAGCCTGTAGCACTGTTTTATTAGTGACAGAAAATTAACTATTAGAGAAAATTGGTGCCAAGGACTGGGGTTGTCACTGTCATTGTCCCTGCAAACATGAAGTGGCTGTCCTCCCAACTCTGTGGGAAGGACCCTGTGGCTTACCACGAGCTCATTACCTAAACCCATCTTGGACTGACTGGAACTTCGTCTTCTCCGATGCAGTGTTCTAGCCTGGAGTACCACAGGACCACTCGTGCTGGCCGTAGATCTCAGCGGTGTCTGCATGAGGCTCGCCTTGCAGGTGAATACAAGGAAACGGTTTGAGCCTGTGTTGGCTGCCGCCATGATTTTACGAGGGCGTCTAGGCGGCCAGGCAGAGTTGCTGTGGTGTTACAGCCTGCCAGGAGCCTCCAGTGGATGTGAATGTGCGTGCATGTGTGCGTGTGTGCGTGTGTGCACGTTCACATGTTAAGATAGCAGCTATGAGGACCCACAGAGTTGCAGGAGCCAAGCTGTACAGGAAGGGCCATCAGGCCTATCTGCAGCTGCAGAGGATGTCAGGCCTGGGACCTCAAGCCTATCCTGCTGGGTTTGCCGTGCTTTGCACTGATGACTTCTGACTGCTTTACTCCTCTCTGCAACAGCAATGCTCGTCCTCTCTTGGTCCTGCCACTGAACAGTGGAAGGAGGGAACTTGGTTTTGATTTTGTCGGGAATCGCAGCTGGGAAAGGACGTCTTAATGCTCACAGGACATTTTGGACTTAGATTTGGAGTGACGTTCAATGATTCTTGGGGACCACTGAATACTCCCTGCATGGTGAGTTGGGCATGAACCTTGGAGGGAGGGCGGTGCTGTGATCTGTGTTCCTGAAGAGCTCATATTGGAGGAGCATGGTCCACGGTGTGGGGAATTAAGAGGTGGGGTCCAGTGGGAGGCTTTTGAGTTCTTGGGATGTTGTCCCTGGAAATGATTAAGTAGTTCTTTTGCAATCTCTGCCTTGAGAGTTGTCACAGGAAGAGCCTGACCCTCTTCCTCACTGTGGCTTTCTGTCTGGTCCTAGGATCATTTTATTTTCCAGTAATGTCATCTCCATGAGGTGACTCAGCTGGGGGATCCTTGCCAAAGATAGTTCTATGCTATTCTGACACTTTCAGTCTCCAGTACTAGAAGCTAAATAACCGTGTGTTCTTTATAGTCAGCCAGTCTCAGGTAGTTCATTATGGTAACAGTCTATTTCATACAAAATATGCAGATGGTGGAACACACCAAAGATTGTGAGGTTAGAGTCTATCATGACCTTGTCATGCAGACTAAAACCAGTAGGACCCTTGGTTAGATCCTGACTTAAAACAACAAATTCTGGGGGCATTATGAATGCCCTACACCCTGGTAACATGGAGTTATTACCCATTTGGTGAATGTAGGAAAGGTGCTGTGATTATATTTTTAAAAACATTCTGAACTATATTACAAATATGCACTAAAATACTTCTAAGTGAAATAGTATTGTCTAGGATTTGCTTGAAAATTCTCAGGTCAGGGCTGGGTAAAATGGTTCGGAGAGTAAAGGCATCCATTGAAAAGCCTGACTACTTGGGTTTGATTCCCAGAATCCACACAGTAGGAAGAGAACAGATTCTCTAAGTTGTTTTCTGACCTCTCCATGTCTATAGCCCCCACTACACGCATCACACATGTGCTGTGGCATGTATACCCCCAGCTCCACATGAAGTAAACTGAACACGAATATAAATGCTGGAGATCTGTATGGTTCAGTGGGCAAAATGCTTGCCACGTCTGTGTGACCATTGGGGTTCAGACCCCCAGGACCCACATAAGTGTAAGGTAGGCATGGTAGCCTACCTGTGATGCCAACATTCAGAAGACAAAAATGGGGGATCCCTGGAGCAAGCTGGCTGGCTAGAGTAGGTATATCACTGAGCTTGGGGTTCAAGCGAGAGACCCTGTCTCAGTGAATTAGATAAAAGAGTAATTGAGGAAAACTTTGGCTGCTAGCCTGAGGCCTTCACAAGTATTCCCATATACACACAAACAAACACCCCCTCAGAGAGACAGGAAAAAAATGTTAAAATAAAACAACGAAAACCCACAACAGATGGGCTGTGGGGTCAGTGGTAGGGTGGTTGTGCAGCATTTATAAAGCCCTGGGTTCATTCCTTGGCACTAGAAAAAAAGAAGAGAAAAGGAAGAGAAGGAGGAGGAGGAGGAAGGAGAAGATGATGAAGATGAGGCTGGAGAAGTGGCTTACTGTGTAAGAATGAGGACCTGAGTTCAGATCCCCAACTCTTATATAAAATCCAGGCATGGGCTGGGTATGGTAGCACACAACTTTAATCCCAGTGCTCTGGAGGCAGAAGCAGATGATCTTTGAATTCAAGGCCACCCTGGTCCTACTAGAGAGTTCTAGGCCACAGTGACAGGGATACAATAAGACCCCGTCTCAAACAAACCAAAAACCCAAACCTAAAAGCTAGGTATAAAAGTGTGTGCCTGTAATCTAGCACACAGGGCAGAGAAGGGTGCATCAGAGGCTCACTGGCCAGCCAGCTTCAGGTTCATTAAGGGACCCTCATCTTGGGGCTGGAGAGATGGCTCAGAGGTTAAGAGCACTGGCTGCCCTTCCAGAAGTCCTGAGTTCAACTCTCAGCCAGCACATGGTGGTTCACAACTCTCTATAATGAGATCTGGTGGTCTCTTCCAGCTACCAGGTATACATGCAGACAGAACACTGTATACATAATTAATAAGTAAATATTGAGAGAGAGAGAAAGAGAGAGAGAGAGAGAGAGAGAGAGAGAGAGAGAGAGACCCCGTCTCAAATAAATAAATGAAAATGAAGGTGGAGAAGAGTTGGAGGAAAGACATCTGGCTTTGACTTGTATCTGCACAGCCAAGAGTACCCACACAAACACACATGGTTCTCTTCTCTCTCTCTCTCCACACACACCAGTGAAGGGGAGGAGACAGGAGGAACAGTAGACCGTAGAGAATTACAGCTCATTGTAACTACTCCATTTGTGTGAACTTTTGAGAATCTCCTTAGTGCAGCTTCCTCTAAACCTGCTTTGGTTCTCCGTGAATGTTCCCTGTCTCAGGGCAGGGCTATGCATGTCCCCTTCACCATGAGGTGTCACACACGTGGGAGAACTCTGTTGGGTCAAGTCTAGGTGGAGCCCGGGAAGCTGGGGGTTAACATCTTGTTCCTGGTGGCTGAATGTCCCCACAGCTGCCAGCAATTAGGCTAGCTGGAGGCCCCCTAGGAAAATCCTGCTGCCTGATTAGGGACTAATTGCTAGCCAGCATCTAAGTCCCCAATCAATAGAAATGGAGATCCACCAGGGAAAGCCTGGGCAGGCTGCAAGGCTGCCTCCCGAGAGTGTGTGGATGAGCATGCACCAGGTAACTAGACTCCTGCACACCCACAACCCCATCTGCGCCCACCCCGCCAGGTTTTCTGGAAACTGTGGAACACCCTCAAGGTTCCCCATTCATCACAGTATTCGATCCTCATTATGGTTTGACTAAAGTGTGTTTCTCCCCCTCCCCCAGATCACACAATGACCTTCCTTCCCTTAGTGCCCTTTATTTAACATTTTATATTATGTGTATAGGTCTTTCGCCTGCATGTATATCTGTGCAGAGATCAAAAGAGGACATTGGATCCCCCGGAACTGGAGTTACAGATGGCTGTAAGCCATTATGAGGGTGCTGGGAACGGGACCCAGGTCCTGTGAAAGAGCTCTTAACTGTTGAGGCCATCTCTTCAACTCATGAGACTAGCTATAGAGCCTTGCTATAAAGCTCAGCTTGGCCTCAAATCTGCAGTAATCTTGCTTGCCTTGGCCTCCTGAGTGCTAGAATGTGGCAAGGAACAGGATTATCCACAGCTGGAAAGCTGGCACCACTCCCCTTACCCCACCCCAGACAGCGGCTTGCATAGCTAGCCCAGGATGTTCAATTTGGACTTGTGATGACTTCAAAGCATTTCAGAAAATTCCTTAGACTCTCTGGAGGGCTCTCCCCATGCATTCGGGCTGCAGGAGCACTCC
>JAQHUG010000159.1:1140674-1155106 GCA_028555095.1 Dicrostonyx torquatus
TCCTATCCTCTTCTCTGAAACTGCTATGTAATTTGTAGGGATGCCACGGCAACTGTATTTGTTCTGATCTCGACCTCGGCACCGAATCAGACTGTGGAGGCGGGACTGGCCTACATAGGGCATCTCAGCACTGGAAGGTTACTGCTCTGTCCCTGTGGGTGGATGGCCCATAAACCATATAGATTCAGGAAGAAAGTAGTGGCCTTGTGCCCAGAAAAGAAGATGCAGTCTTTGGAAAGTTTCAGAAACCAGGGCCTTAGAGAAATGTAAATCATACCGTATCGGTGGAGGCCTAACGATCGTTTTCCCGATGCTGTTTTTCTTTCTGATGAGAGCCCCTTGGTCCATGCCAGGCTCTTTATAAAAGTCCCTCCTGGCGGGTGCACTTAACTTACAGAAATTCTAGCTCTTGTAATCAGATAGCCAGCCTTTATTATTAAGCAGTCACTCGATAGGCCAGGCTTGGGGATGCACCGTTGTCCTTGTATGCATTTAAATCTGGAGGCCCAGAAGCCTCCCACAATTTGAGAGCATCTTCCTTATTATCCAGAATCTGAAAGATTATTAACTAGAAAGTTCTGTGCTATACTTAGGGATTTCTCTCAGCTGTCTTACGACTTGGAAACATTTGCTGCGGTGACTTGAATGAGAACTGTCCCGCTCGGACTCACGGATTTGAATACCTGGGTCCTGGTGGGAGGTACCATTGGGGGAGATTCCCTTGCTGGAGGAAGTACATCACCATAGGCAGGTCAGATTTGAGAGTTTGTAGCTTTACCGCCCATTCTCATCTCTCCCCACCGCTCCCCTGCTTTGTGTTTGGGGTTGAAGATGTGGTCTCTCTGCTTCCCACTCCAGCCATCTGCCGCCATGCCTCCCCTGCTGTTAGGAATTCCCACTCAGGAACCGTAGGCCAAAATAAATTACCTCTTCCCTAAGTTGCTTTTGGTTCTAGTGCTTTACCAGCAACAGAAAAAGTAACCAACGTACTCAGTATGTTTTTATTGGTGCTGTCAGATGCACGAGGGCAATTTTATTAGCATTTAAAAGAAAAACCACAGGGCAGGCTAGCAGTGAAAGCTCAGCTGCTGCCTGAGGAGGACAATGGAAGAGAGAAAGGAAAAAGTCATTTCAATTGGCGAGGTCAGACACATGGTGGACACGTGCAGCTACGTGACAGGGAGGGGAGCTTTGGAGAGAAAGTAAGGGAGCCGGGAATGCTGGGGCAGGGAATGCACAAAGTGCTCAGGAAAACATACTTGGAAAAGTGACAGAAGAAAAGGAAAAGTTGCGCTTCTCTGAGTAGCCCAGAAAAGCTGACCAACATAGGCCTTCATGTGGCTTTGGTCCCTAAGCCAGAGCCTTAGCTGCTGTTTTATGCGGGGTTTTACATAGCTGACTGGCTTGGGACTCCCTGTGCAGTCAAATACGGTCTTAAATGGATGCTTCTGTCTCTGCCTCCAGAGCACTAGATGACAGGCACATCCTACCATGACCAGCGTTCATCGGCTCCGATCTGAACAGGGTTGGTTCCCTTGGAACTCAGGCTAAAAGTTGATTGCCACCATGGAGGTGCTGGGAGGTGACTGGCTTGTTCAGCAGGACCAGTGCCTCCCTGCTGGGCTGACAAGGTGGGTTGCACAGTGAGGTCACTCCTTGACCTTTGTCATGTTTGAGAACATCTGCTTGGCCTTCTGCTTTCCCACTATCCATGGTGCGGTGCACAGCCTTGCTGAAGTGGCTGTCCTGTCTTGGGGGTCCAGCACCTAGAACCAGGAACTAAATGGACTTCTTTAGAAATGATCCAGGATCTGGTATTCTTAAGATCAGAAACCATGGCTTAGTGGTTTGAGTTAGACATGCTTCCCATAGGCACTTGGTCCCCAGCTAGCATTGGTGTTTGTGGTTTGGGGTGATTGCAAGGTTTGGTCTTGCAGGAGGAAATACATCCCTGCAGGTGGGCTTGAGAGTTTCTAGCCTCAGCCTACTTCCAGTTCACTCTGTTTGTGCTTGAGAGGTGAGCTCTCGAGCTTCCCGCCCCTCCCATCATGCCTGGCGCTTCTGGCATGCTTCTCCACTGTGATGGACTCATATCCCTCTGGAACTGTAAGCTGTACTAAATTCTTTACTGCATAAGTTGCTTTTGGTCACTGGGTTTTATCACAGGGAAGTGACTAAGACAGCAGCCGGTGGTGGCACTGAGTGGGCTGCTGCTGTGAAGAACCTGACCTTGTTGGTGCTTGGAGGACGGTGGAAGGTGTTGGGACTGCCGACTAGCAGAGTGGCTAAGGGCTGTCAGCAGTTAGCGTGGCTGTTCTAGCAGGAGCCTGGAAGAAGGCAGTGCTGAGAGAGATGCAGATGGTAGAGGCCCAGCTATGTGTTTCAGAGGGGAACATAGTCTACATGGACATGTGGGCTGGACTCCGTTTGTGTGGTTTCAGCAGATCATCTGGCTTTGTTTTCAGACCACCATGCCAAATGAATGGGCAAGACCATTGCTTATAGCCTCCCTGGCTACCCCAGAGGGCAATGGTTTCCTTTTCTCATGTTACATCAGCAACTTTCCAGTCCTCCATGGCTAGGAAGAAAACAGCATGTCCTTGGAGATGTCTTCCACAGGCCTTTGGTTGGATGGTGTCCACCGCCCTTGGGGGACTCCCTAGGGAAGCTCTTCAGCAATGCAGGCATGCCACACAGTCAGTGCACAAATGACTGAGACTGAGTACTGACACCAAGCTTTGTGAGCCAAGCACTTCAGCCCCCCTGAATCATCCGCCTAACAGTGTCTGGCAATCATTGTTGTGCCAGCTTGGCAACCTGAGTTTGATTCCTGGAACCTACATCAAGGTAGAAGGAGAGAACAGACTCCATAAAGTTGTCCTTTGACCTCCACAGGTGAGCGGTGGCATGTGTGTCCCCCATCATGCACACATACATAATAACGGATTAAATATGGTTGTATGGCTAGATTAAGGCTTGGGGGTTTCAGGGTTCTTCTCACTGTAGGCCCACTCATAGCGCTGTCAAACATCTACTCAGCTTTGCAACCTTTGTGGCACCTCAGTAGGCATCAGAAGACGTCCAGGGAAAACAGTGACCCTAAAGTCAGACACTCCTTGAGGGTTTGTGCCCTGGACTGCAATGCTGTAGTTCTGGGGGGATGTGTTTGTGCAGACCAGAAATCAGCCTCTAGTGTCTTCCTTGGTCACTATCCGTTTGTAAAAACTCTCACTTGGCCTGGAACTCTTGGATTAGGCTAGTCAGTCACATGCTCAGTACTTGTCTTGTGGGTTCTTGTCAGGTCCTCACTCATGATTGTGTGGCAGGTACTTTTCCACCTGAGCCATCTCCCCACTCCTAGCCCTATAATTTTTTTTTTACTGTGTTATAATTTCCTCTAGTACCTCCAACGAACATTTTCTTACATTTTGTTGTTTTTCCAGTTGTTTCTTTCTAGTTGCAGGGTGGCTCTGCCACTTTCAGAAGATGTGTTCCGCAGGCCCTATTAAAATTTTATAAGATATTAAAAGATAAGCATAGTAAACAAGATGTAGGCTTTTAGAAAGAGTAATGCTACTCTCTGTTTATTTTTTTGTTGGCAAAGATGTTATTAAAATACTTTCAAATGACTGAGAAGCAAGGCAGATGGCCAGTGAGGATAAAAGGACATAGACGGACGATCTACAAACTTCACAGTTAACCCCGAACAATGGAGATGAAAGAAACACTTACCAAATTAGGCTGAGCAGACGCTCTGGTGGAAGGGCAATCCCATTTTCACCGGCTAGCTGTTGTTCATTCCCTGCAGCAAACTTCTCTTTATGTAAAGAATAAAGTAATCAGGCACTTCAACAGGTGGGATGGAGCTTTCCTTTCACCTCTTCCAGGGGTGAGGGGTGGGAGTGTGGGGGTGTTGTCAGGACCTTATGTTACAGCAGGGGTATAGGCAGGATCAGGCTGAAAGGATAAGCCAGGCAGGTGACCTTAAGAAGGCCTAGAGAGACAGATGGGACAACTCAGTGAAACACTTGCCTTTGGAGTACCAAGACCTGAGTTTGATCTCCAGAACTTGCCAAAAACAAAACAAACAGGCAAAAATACAGTAAGGTGTGGGGGCATGCACCTCTAATTCCAATGCTGCAGAAACAATGATAGGATTCTTGGGGTTTGCTGGCCAGCCAGTCTGACCTCATTGATGAGCCCCAGCGCAATGGGAGACTGTCTTAAGGGAGGTGGACGGCATTCTTGAGGATGACAATGAGGTTGTCCCCCAGCCTCCATAGTCACATGCGGGTGAAACCTGTGCTCACATGTATCAGTATTAGAGCTGAGTCAGGAATCCAGAATACTGCTGTGGCTTGGGCCAGGGGAGCCAGCCAGAGTGGGTACCACTAGGAAGGCACTATGACACCCAGGGGAGGCCAGCCCACCTGGGCAGGGCAACAGTCGCTAGAAGCATTTGATGAGAGGCTATTAACTGGGGCATTCTGCTTCTATTTCCTTCCTGTCCAGAGTCAGCTGCAGTTTAGAGGTAACCAGTCCAGAGGAAGGCAAGGGCTAAGCAATTCATATTGGATTCTGTGGGAAGAGAGGGAAGCAAGATTACACACCTCCGGGAGGAAACCAAGTCTAGGGGTTATTTCTCCGGGTTCATCCTACTTCTCTTCCTTAGCTGACAATTCCTTCAGGGCAGAGATAATGTTTGCTGAAAATATCTCCCAGGGAGAGGAGGTGGGAGGTGAATATACTCAAACTGCGCTGAATGAAATTCTCAAAGAATGAATAAAAAAAGCATTTTTAAAAGGATAAAAGTATCTCCCACTGTGCTGACTTGAAACTAAAAGAGATTTAAAAACACAAGCAGAAGAGCGTAAGTAAAAAAGTAAAAAGCAAAGACCGAATTGTGGCTCTCTTTGCCTCTTGTAACAATGGCCTATTGTGAGCTGCTGTGCATCTATCTGACCAAAGGGAACAGGCCTGAACAAGCCGAGCTCACTTCCCCGACTCCCCTACCTCTAAGGAACGTGCTACACAGGCAGCATCTCTAAGTTCAAGGACTCTGGCCTGATCTCATCCTTACCAAAGCTAGAATTCCTTGCAAAACGCTCCTATCCACTGGTTGGCAAGACTGTACCAGTAATGTCAGGGCATTCCTTTTATTTCATCTTATTGTGAATCAAAATACACTCAGAAGCCAGGTGGTGGTGGCTCAGGACTGTAGGCCAGAACTCTGGAGGCTGAGGCAGGAGGATTGGGAGTTCCAGAACAGGGTGAATTACACAGTGAGGCTTCTCAAAAAAATAGTAACCCACCTCCAGAAGTCGAAGCAGCCATTGGAGGAGGAGAGAGGGGTGGATTGGGAAGTTGGGAAGAGCAAAAGGATCAGCAGAGTGTGAGGAGAATGTAATGCCACCCGCGACACAAGTTGGGTGTCCCTGCAAACACTGTAACCTCAGCTGTGAGGGAGCAAAGACATAAGGGTGGCTGGGGCTTGCTGCCTTCAAGCTGAGCTGAGAAGACCCCAGGGTTCAGAGAGAGAAAGTCAGCAGGGAGTGATAGAGGACCCCTGAGAGAGACAGGGGACACCCAACACCATCTTTTGGTCTCTGAGAAGAAACTGGTGCATACACACGCGCGCGCACACACACACACACACACACACACACGTACAAATATTCATACAGACACATTCATATACAAATATACACATACAATTTTACCATAAAATTAAAAAAACAAAACAACAAAAACACTACAGTAAGCCAAGACTGGTGTACTTCAGTGGTAGAGTTTGGCTGTCATATGCAAGTTCCTGAATTTGAAACTTAGTACTGAAGAAGATAAATACATAAAATCTCTCCCTATATGAGCTATTAACTGGAAGTCAATGAACTACCACAATTAATTAAGCGTTCCTCCTCAGAGTGCTGCAAAATGCAGCTGCTTTGAGATTTATATTCATTAAATAATTTGTGCTTTGACACAGGGATCAAAGCAGAATAACTCAGGATGAGCGAACTTTAACCAATTTGTTAAAATGCAGGTGGGAGGCTAGGAAGAGGGCTCAGTGGCTAAGGGGACTTCACAGAGGTCTGGGCCACTCACCGTTACCCTAGCTCAATGGGATCTGACATCTTCGGGCTTCTGTGGGCACCGCACTCACGCGAACACACACATACATAGACACAACCACACATTAAACCAAACCAAACCAAACCAAACAAAACACCGGAAGTGTAGCCACTGGGGTGAGTTCTGGAGTTATCTCTTGGTAGTTTTTGAGTTGTCTGAGCCACAATGTTCTCACGATGTCACAAGCAATCACTATTACAACCAACTAGTATTTGACGAGCATCTTCCACATGCTTGCTGCTATGGTAAATGCTGTACATAGATGATCTGTGCCGTCTACATATTAACCCCATTTTAGAGATGCGAGACAGACTCCGAAGGGATAACTAAGATGTCCAATAACACACAGGCCCCAAGAGAAGGAGGTGGAATTCAGATGCTCTGAGCCGCACATCTTCAAATGAGCTGGATTTGTCATTTTAAATATAATCCCCTCCTATGCTGACCTCAAACTCAATGTCATCCTCCTGCCTCAACCTCTGAAATGCTAAGAATACAGGTAGCTCTAACTCATCTCTCCAGACAGAAATATGGAAATTTTTCCAAGGTCCCCAGAACTGCCTGACATGCCTCGGGTACCACCTTTTAGAGCAGCTGGGTTGTTCATGTCTCTGCCTCCTGGACCTGGAGATCCTGTGGCATGAACTGATATTCATGCTACTTTTTCAGACATGAACAATCGTCCTTCTATCTACTCTGCAGTCTACTGGGGCTGGCGTAGCTCTTCTCTGTTCATCTTAGGAACTCAAAAGTATCTCTACAAGTCCTGGATCTCTCCAGAAGTGAGACTTGGAGGGACGGTGACTGGTGGCCCAGAACTACTCCTGAGATCTGTGCTAATCTCAGGTGGATGGCCCTGTTGAGCGCTCCTCTTGACTGCTTTCTTCATTTTCACTTCTACTTCCTTTTTGCAGCAAAGGAAAGCTGCTGAGCTCCAGGCCAAAAGGCTCAGATGGAACCAAAGCTGGTGCCCTAGGTTGTATTGCCCCTTGACTTTACCTGGATCAGTCAATCATCAGTCAATCATCAATCAATCAAGCTCTTCTTCAGCCACACGCTAGCATCTCTTTCAGTCTGTTTTGTTACCATAATTTTTCCTTAGGATTTATAGTTATATGATAGCAATTAGAAGTATCTTTGCATTTTTCTTTTACAGCCCTTCCTAAAAGCTAATGTATGGACAATTAAGAAGAGTTCCTTTCACGCTTGCCCAGAGCCTTAGGAACAGACGACTGGCTAACACTGCCTCCTAGTGTCTCAGGTAGGTGCTGCGCAGAGAGTGGATGTTTGGGTTCCAATGCTTAGGCATATGTATGTACCTGCTGTATAAACCTATGGTTTTAAAAGTTTTATGACCAAATAGATGCCAGGATCCCAATTAATGAATGCTTGACTTTTCATGATCAGGATTAAAAGCAAGTGCCAGAGCTCACCACCCTTCACCAGCCTGAAGGTGGGAGTGAGAGACCAAGGGGGAAGGGCCTCCTCTCAGGAAAATATCACTTTCCCCAAGCTCTAACACTGTCACATGAGCCCCCAAATGCTTCTGAGGACCATACCAGCATCTAAGGTGCCAGTTCATATTTAAACAATTCAAAATGGGGTTGGGGACAAGGAGGGTTCTGTGAATGTAATTCAGTTGGTAAAGTGTTTGCTTGGCACCCATGGAGTCCTGGGGTCCATCATCACACCACAAATTTGCTTGTTAGGGTACACACCTGTAACCCCAGCACACTTTTTGGGGTGCGCACCTGTAACCCCAGTACACCTGCCATTGGGGTGCGCACCTGTAACCCCAGCACACCTGCTGTTGGGTGCATATCTGTAACCCCAGCGTGCCTGCTGTTGGGGTGCACGCCTGTAACCCCAGCACACCTGCTGTTGGGATGCACACCTTTAACCCCAGCAACTTGCTGTTGGGGTGCACACCTGTTAACCCCATTTGGAAGAGTGAAACTTGAGAGTCAGAAGTTCAAGTTTGGCCTCAAGTTCAGGGTTATCCTTATCTAAATAGTCCAAGGTCATTCTCAGGCTAGCCTGAGATACCTGAGATTTTATCTATTGATAAATGAAGAAAGAAGGGTTGTTTTGTTTCTTGTTTTATTATTTTACTGTTCTGAGTGAACTGTGCTGCAGAGTTGTAAGTCCAGCCTACTCCTACCCCCACCCCCTGTGAGTGCAAGCGTGCATACCCTAGCCAGGACCAGGGTCTTGTAACTGGAGCTGAGCTGTCTTTAGGACCATGTAATTCTCTGTACAGTGTCTTACATTAATGGTGAGGCCACACTTGGCTCAAGACTATTTATTTTTGTGCGATCCATCAAGGATGTTGGTTTTGCCCTGAGACTGCAGGTTATGTATCTGGTCTTCTGGTGATGGGATCTGCCACCTCTGCCCCTCTTCTCTTCTGTCTGCTTCCTTCCCACACCCTGGGTTTGATGCTGTATTAGGTATTGAGCCTGGCCTGGAACCAGAGTGTGGGAGGGAAACGGCAGAGAGGTGGAGGTGCAGTGGCTGTCGAGATGCATATTTTCACTCTCTCCACAGACTAGGCCAGTGTGCTCCCTTGGGAGGTCTTTCTGCATGGACCCCCATCAGCAGAGTAAGGCCCAGTCATGCTTTCTGTTACGATTACTTAGTGACCCTGCCCAGTTACCAAGTTTCTTATTATGAAACAAATATTTACTTATTTATTTATTGGGGGTGGAGGTGGGGTTGGTACATGAGCCACAGAAGGTGTGTGGAGGTCAGAGGACAACCTGCCAGAGTCTATCCATTCCTTCACCATGTGAGTTCCAAGGGCTGAACCAGCTGAACTGTCTCACCAGCTCCCAAGTTTATTCTTGTAACCAGATGTATCTTTATTTTTTATTTATTTTAGTAGCTTTTTGAGACAGGGTTTTGCTGTGTATCCTCAGATGGCAAATTACTCATCGTGTAGATAAGGCTGACCTCAGACTCACAGCAATCCTCCTGCATGCACATCTACTCCCAGATGTATCTTTAAAACCTCAGCTCTCCTGCTGACAAGCATAGGTGTCAGGCATAAAGTGCCTGATGTTAACGCTAACTGCCATTTGGTTTAGGGGGTTGACCTGAACTCATCCCTGCCTTTTGGCCACACATGCCCTTGTGCCCACTACTGCTTTCCTATACACCTGTCCACTAGCTCACCCTCCCCTCTACCTGACTGCCTGTAAGGCTATACATTGAGTACTGTGTGCACCACACACTGTGAATAGAATCTATTCACAACCTTCTTTCATCTTCATCACCAACTAGGTTAGTAATGTATTTCTGCACCTTCCGCTTGAGGAAAATGGAGGCTTGTAGGAGCTTGAGAAACCCCATTCCAGTCTGCATCCCATCGCTGCCTGCCTTCCAACCTTGTGATATCCTGCAATTGGTCATCGACATGTTGGACCCTTCGACGGTCCTTCAGCTGAAGCATGTCCCCTTCATTCTTTTTTCCATCAGAGCAGGCAGTGGGCATGTGGGACTGGGTTCTGTCTCTGGTCTCTATCTAGTTACCCTACCTGTCTCTTTAACTCGCATATCCTCAGCCCCATATCAAACATGCCATCCCTCCATCTCCTTGATCCTAAGATTTCACCTAAGACCTCTCCATCCACATGCCCAAGCTGAAAAGCAAAGTTCTCATCGTGTCTTGTTTCTTTTGCTACAGGGTGGGTCATCTTAAAAGCGTCCTTCCTGGGCGCTGGAATGAAGGCTCAGTGGTTAAGAATTCTGGCTTCCATTCCAGAGGACCTGGGTTTGATTCTCTTGGCACCCTCTTGGTAGTTCACAACTGTTTGTAACTCCAGCTCCAGGGCACCTAATGCCCTTTCCTGGTCTCTAAGACGACTTCAAGACACATATGACGCACACACACATATAGACAAAACACCTGCACACAAAATAAAAATAGATAAATCTTTGGAATCATCCTTTGTGAATCCATACTCTTCTGGAGCTTATAACACAGTTTTCGTGGCCCGCTCCCCACTTCGCTGTCTCATTTCTCACCTTGAGGCAGGGTCTCTTGTAGCTCAAGCTGCTTCGAACTCACTATGTGACAAAGACTGAGCTTAAATGTACTCTTTCCAGCCTTCACCCTCCACGTGCTGGGCTTACAGAAGTGCATCACCACATCTGTTTGATGTGGCGCTGAGGATCAGAGTCAGGGCTTTGTGCACACTAGGCAAGCACCCTATCCACTGAGATACTCCCCAAGACCAGTTATTGTTATTGGTAACCTTCACCTTCCTGTTTTTATTTTAAACCATTGTAAAAATGACTATCAGACCTACCTTCCTGAAGGTATTGCTCAGAACCCACCCATCAGCTTAAGAAAAAAAAAATGACAGCCGGGTGGTGGTGGCGCACGCCTTTAATCCCAGCACTAGGGAGGCAGAGGCCGGTGGATCTTTGTGAGTTTGAGGCCAGCCTGGTCTACAAGAGCTAGTTCCAGGACAGGCTCCAAAGCCACAGAGAAACCCTGTCTTGAAAAACAAAAACAAAAACAAACAAAAAAACAAACAACAACAAAAAACCCCCACAGTGTTTGGTCTTTCCCCTCCGCAGTCTTTTATGCTTCTTTTATGGACCCCCTCCTTAAAAGTGAGTAGGACCTGAGATAGTTGAATGCTTGGCTGGTGGATGGCTCAGGAAAACAAAACAAAACAAAACAAACACAACTGGATTTCACAAGTTCTTCTATATAGATAGCCACAGTCTCTCTCTCTCTCTCTCTCTCTCTCTCTCTCTCTCTCACACACACACACACACACACACACACACACACACACACACACACACACACTAGCTCATTGGATATCTGCCCTTGGATAGAATTTGAGGTGCGTTACTAACATTTTTTTGCAGCCCAATAATGAACGTTTCCACAACCGCCCCCCACCCCCCAGTAACCCAGAAACAACTGCTCAGTGTCTGCAATGAGAACTCCACAGCTGAAAGCAGGAAAGTTTTTTAATGACCACAGAATCATTTTGGAGAACTTGCCTTAGGGCCTATGAGAGAAGTAGACAGATCCTCAGTAATAGAGCCTTAACGGTACAGCCACCACTGCTCTCCTTGTTTGGGTAGATTCATTAAGCCCTTGGTTTCCAGCCCTTTTGTTGGCGGTTGAGGTAATACACGCTGAATGGCACCTTCTCCTGCCACCCGTTTGATTAGTGTGAAATGACCTCATGCGATTTTGACACACAGTGAGACTCATGCTGATGTCATCGAATCCTGCTGGATGCCTTGATGCCTCCTGGCAATCAGCACCTGCCCAGTGCATCAGCAGAGCTGTTCTCAGGAGATTTTCATTCTAATAATGCCCTTTTCTGGATATTGTACAAGAGGCTTTGGATTTAAGCTAATTGTCTGTGTTGATGTAGTAAGCCTTTAAATCTTGGATACAAACAGCTTGTTGGGAATGAACCTCTCCTTTTTCTACCAAGTGGCATAAAAAAATAAAAGCAACAGCTAACTCTCAGAACTAATTTGTGCTGCTTAGAGAATGCAATTCAATGTCATGGATTTCAACTTTATTTTATTTTGATTGTGTGTATGTGTGTGGGTATGTGCACAGGAGTGGGGGTGATTTCCTGGTTCTGGAGGTACAGGCCCTTTGGAGCCACTTGATATGGATCCTGGGAATTGAACGTTACACTCTCCGGAAATAGCACTCTTAACTACTGAGCCATCTCTCCAGCCCTGCTTTCAGCTTCTTGGGACAAAGTTCCACTCTGTAGCCTGGGCTGGTCTTGAGCTTGCAGGAATCTTCCTGCCACAGCCTTCCAAGTGCTAGGATTACACGTATGAACCACAATGCCCTGCTCTGACCAGGTTCCATTATGAGTTGTTATCAATACCTGTGTGTCTGCCCTCATCCCATAGAGGCTCTTTCACACTCTCTATCTTGCTTGACCGTGGGCATTGCCTCTTACATATGGACATAAACCCACACCGAAACATACAAATGCAGACAAACAAAAAGCACAAATGAAAGAAGTAAGTCAGAAGATATAGCTAAGTTGACGGAGTGCTTGCCTAGCATAAACCAGGAGTGGCGGCTTAACCCTGGGTTTAACGCCTAACAAGGTATAAAACAGTCATGGTGATACACATCTTTAATTTTAGAACTGGGGAGGCAGAGGCAGGAGGTGTAGGCGGACTTTCCCCGGAACTGCCAGGCCTCAAATGATGACATGGAGATTTACTATTAATTATGAAAGCTTGGCCTTTAGCTTACTCAGGTTTGTTCCCAACTAGCTCTTATACCTTAAATTAACCTGCTTCTACTAATCTACATTCTGCCGTGTGGCTTTCCTCTGTTTTTTAAGTTCAACTTCTTCAGCGTCTCGCTGGCATCTCCCTCGAGCGCCTAGATGCACCCCAAGTTCCTCTCTTTTCCCAGAAGGGACCTGGTACCATTTGCTTTGGTTAGACCTTCAGCAGATATTTTGGTTATACATCTGGTTGATGGTTAGGATCATGGACAGTCCCAAGTGTGTTGCCAAGGTGGACAAGACTGTCCATGGGATTAGGGGGTTGAAAAGCACCTGAGCAGATACAAAATGCTGTTAGGGCAAAATGGCGTCACCTCCTTCATTTCAACTCAAAAGTGATACAGAAACTTAACAAGATCAAGATTCTAACTTTGGTGTCAATGATTCAGTGGGGCAAAAGTACACGCCACACAAGCCCCATGACCCGAGTTTGAACTCTGGGGCCCACTGGAAGGTGAGAACCAACTCTTAAAAGTTGTCTCCGACATGGGCACCATGGTACACATGTGCCTCTCCTTAGAATATCAAACAAATAAAATAACAGTAGTAAGGACTGATAGGAGATGGTGGCTAATGTCTGTAATCCTAGCATTTGGGAAAGTGAGGCAGGAGGGTAAGTTAAGGCCACCCTGGGCTGTATAGCGAATTCTAGGCCAGCTTGAACTATACTATAGATCTCCCAAAACAGAGGTTGTAGATGGAGTTCAGTTGTCAGAATGTCTGCCTACATGCTGGATTCAGTCCCAGCGCTGTATAAACTTGGTGTGCTTGTACATGCCTCTAATCTTACTTGGGAGACAGGCAGGAGGAGCAGAAGCTCCAGGCTATCCTCAGCGACACTGGATCTGCAGAAAGCCTGGGCTGCTTTGAAAACCCTGTCTCAAAACAAACAAACAAATGGGCAAACAAGAAACCACACAGACACAAAAATCCCCACAAGAAACCCAAGCAAAACAAACCAACAAACAGAAGTATGACAAAAATACAAAAACAAAATAATTAAAGGAAAAAAAACCCAACAATAAAAACAATACAGATTGGTTCTGTGCCTTTGTAGGGCTCCTGAGGCAGCTGTGTCCGCTACAATGTAATAACTAGTCACCTCAGCTGTTTATTGTGCGTTTGTTTTCTTCCCTGCACTCAGTGCCAGCAAGGAAAGCTTATCCCCGACAAGTGCGTCATTGATATCCAAAGCCTGCTTATAGCCATTTCTTCACTTAACCTAATGACCTCCAAGATACAGCGATGACAAAGGTACTGTTCTCTCCTTCTGGCATGTAATGAGAGGCAATCAGGACAAAAGGCCTTGGCTAATGTCTGTTTTCCAGTTAATCACCGAGATATGCCAAGATATAATCATTTCTGTCATCATACACATGCTGCCTGGGAAGGCTTTGCTGTTGTTAGTTATAGAATCTTCGTATTTATTGCTGTGCCCCACCAGTGTCAGGGACTGGGGCTGTAGCTCAGTTGGCAGAGTGCTTACCTAGGGTGCATGAAGCTCTAGGTTCAGTCTCCGGCCACTGAATACATTGGACATGGCGGCACACACCTGTGAGTTCAGCACTCAGGACATGGAAGCAGGAGGATCAGAGACTCTGTAATCCTTGGCTGTGTAGAGAGCTAGGCCATCCTGCAGACAGACAGACAGACGGAGGGGGAGGGATAGAGAGAGAGAGAGGGAGAGAGAGAGAGAAGAAAGTCTAAAAGGTCTAAAGGTTTCATTTAGAAGCTGGCAAGGGGACCCAATGGGTTAAGCCACCTGCTGCCAAGCCTGATGATCTGAATCCAATTCAAGCGACATAGAGACATGATCAAAGGAGAGAACCAACTTCTGAAAAGCTGTCCTCTGGCCTTCACTGTATGCCTCACCTTTTTTTTTTTTTTTCAACAAACCCTATGTGTCCCAGGCTGGCACCTATATAGCTCCCTATGTAACTGAGGCTGAGTTTGAACTCTTGATCCTCCTGCCTCCACTCTCCAAGTTCTGGGACTGCAGCA
>JAQHUG010000159.1:1171469-1185611 GCA_028555095.1 Dicrostonyx torquatus
AAGCAGGTAGATCTCTGTGAGTTCAAGGCTAGCCTGGTCTACAAGAGCTAGTTCCAGGACAGGCTCCAAAGCTACAGAGAAACCCTGTCTTGAAACAAAAAAAAAAAAAAAAAAAAAAAAAGAGCTAGCTAGAAATACACCTGAGTCATTGGCCAAACAGTGTTGTAATTAATATAGTTTCTGTGTGATTGTTTGGGTCAGCGGCCGGGAAATGAAAGCGCAATCTCCATTTACACTAGGGCTGGGACATAGCTCAGCTGGTAGCGATTTCTTGCCTAGCATGCATAAGACCCTGTTTTTGATACCTGGTACTGCTTAAACCAGGCACTCTTATAATCCCAGCACTTAGGGGGAGGCAGGAGGATAAGAAGTTTCAGATCATCTTCTGACACATATTAGGTTCAATGCTATCTAGCCTGGGTTGCATGAGACCCTTTTTCACTGAAAGAAGAGGAAGAGGAGGAGGAAACAACAGAGGCAGATTAAAAGGGAGTAGTGGGGGGCCTGAATGAGTGAGACTTCGCAGCTGGGTAGCTTAGGAAGAGAGAGGGTCACAAGGGCGTGTGGAGGAGCAGGCTTCAGCCTGAGTAATTACCCAGAACATAGACAGAAACACAGCAGAGCTGTGAACATGCTCAGATCTCTAGATTATTTCCTGGAGTCTTGTGGCTTTGCTCTGTTATCAACTCTCTAACACATTCTGGACACTTAGCCAATCGATTCCTGCTTGGATCATTTTCTCCTGCTGTTGCCAAGACAGCAGGGAGGTCCATTGAGAGGAGTGACAGGTCCTTCCTCTTAAAGAAGGATGCCAGAAACTTTCAAAGGGACTGGGTTCTAATTTTTTGGTCCTCCTTTCTCTCTTTGTATCCTCATGGCAACAGAGAACACCCAGCTTGATCTTGCCTACGGCTCCGAGATTTAAGGTTTATAGAGCTGCTGGGTGGGCAGTTTTGAACAGAGCTTTTAGTTTTTGTGTTCTTTTTCTTTCTTGGCCCTGAACAACTAGTTAAATACAGAAAATAAGATTGCATTATTTAGTTACTCACGGGCTAGGTTCCATGAGTTAGACATTCTCTAAGACCCGATTATTTTATTCTTGCCATCTTTGTATGCATACAAATATGCATCATTGAAAGATGTTTATCAACAGTTCCTTTGAGAGGCTAGAGACTAGGGCTGCTTCAGAGCTCAGGATGGTAGGTGTGACATGTACCATAAGGCCATGAGCCGTTCTATACAGGAGCTGCTCTCCTACCAGTGTGAAGTCATTGCCAGGCAGAAGCACAAGGAGAGATGCCTTTCTTGCCAATGAAAGCTCCTTCAGACATTTCCCTCATTCCCAGCTACAAATGAGAGAGGCCAGCCTAGCACTCACAGGGAAATGCACCCTAGGTTCATAGGCATTCAGTAGCCAGAGTTTTGCCTGTACTGGAGAGCACATACTTCCTTGGTAACACAATTATCAAAAAGATTGTGCTTTCCTTTTTATAGAATGTGAGATTTGTACCTCTGTGAGTGTTTTGCCCTATGCATGGTTAAAGCAGAGGCAATTGGTACCTGATTCATATGAGCTTCCAATCCAAGGAGAACAGGAGGGTGCTCTGAACATCATTTTCATTGGCTCCGGCTGCCATGGCACAATACTCTGGCTTGCCTGTTTTTTTTACAGCTCTAGAGGGTGGAACACTAGGATGCTAGTGTGATAGGGTCCTGGTAGGGCCTTTTCTTTATTCCCAGGCAGCCTTCCTTTATACCCTGACAGGGTGTTTTATGAAACAGCAATCCCCCTTTCTTATAAATCAAAGCACATTCTAGGCTGGTATTGGCCACCATAACCTTCAAAGGCCATGAGGGGTTATTTGTAACAGTCGACAGAACACTGATGACTACTTTTGGCAGAGCTGGTGTTATGGATTGATCAGCATCTCCTAAAGGGACATGCTGAAGTCTTAACCTTTGGTATCTGTAAGTGTGATCTTATTCGGAATGCATTTGCCTCTGTGAGTAAATTAATTCAACACAACTGGCTTCCTTAGGAGAGAACATCAAGGCTGGGGAGATGGCTGAGTAAAGCACTTGCTGTGTAGGCACAAGGGCTTCAGTTTGATTCCTAGAACCCATGAGAAAAGAGTCAAGTGTGGTGTGCACTTGTAACGTCAGTGCTGGGAGGTGAGGCTAGGTAGATTCTTTGGGTTCACTAGCCAGTCAGCCTAGCCCACTTGAGGAGTCCCAGGCCAGTGGAGAGACTCTGCCTCCAAAAACAAAAGGTGGGTGGTGCCTGTGGAACGATATCTAAGGTTGATCCAGATCTGGCCTCTATATGCATGCACACACCTGTGCATGAACATCTACACACATATGCAGATTTGAGAAGGGAAAAAAGGGAGGAAAAGGAGGGAGGGAGTGTGAGAGGGTGTGTGTGTGTATGTGTGTGTGTGTGTGTGTGTGTGAGAGAGAGAGAGAGAGAGAGAGAGAGAGAGAGAGAGAGAGAGGATAATCCTACAGAAAACAGATAAACACACATGCTTAACACTATAGGCAGAGATATGTATACAAGCGAAGGAACCCAAGAGTTGCCAGCAGCTCCTGGACGTGGGTAAGAGGCACAGAACAGAACCTCTCTAAAGTCTTTAGAGAATGTACCCCCATCTACATCTTGATATTGGCCTCTAGGCCTCTTGAATGGTCCTTCCACTTGTGGTGACTTCTTGTGATACATCCACTAGGAGAAAGGCATTGGTTAGGGTAACATAAGGGGTCACAGCTGAGGACACCGCTTCCTCAGTTTCCTCCCTCTCCCTCTCAGAGGGAGATCATCCGTATAGTTCTGCAGCATGGAACTGCTGCCGCCCTGTTGAAAGTGAAGAGGATAAGTCTGAGGACCAAGGCCAGTGTGCAGGGTCTGCTGGAACAGAATGTGTAGGCTTCTGAGGACACCACTGAACTGCTGAGCTGTTTGAGTTACACAATGGGAGCATGATTTGCTCATTCTAGGGGGAGTCTAGTTACACTTGTGTTATGCTGGCTGTCTATAACATCTTTTTGATTGTTTGGGACGCTTGTCCTAACTCTGTAGCCCAGGATGGCCTTGAATGTTTCGTCCTCTCTCTACAGCCTCCCAAGAGAGGGAAAAACAGACATAACCCTGACACAAAAACATCTTTGATAATCTTCAGGGCTAGTAGTGTCTACAGGAAATCGCTGAAGCCAGAAATTCTTTCTCCTATCCGTGACCGAGTGGCTATCATTCCCAGTAAGTCCTATGCCATGGGGACAATCCCAGGGAAGGCACACACTTTGTGACTGGCCACTCTGAAGTTTCTGTAACAGCTTTTTTCCTGGTGAAGTGAACAGGACAACATTTGGGCTCCAGGGGTTGCCTGGTTTTGATAGTTTCTTCTCCCAGAAGTGTACAGACAATCCACATTCCCCTCTACCTAGTCACTCTCTCTGCCTACCCTCCATGGCTTCAGGAGAAGTCTCCTTGATCTAAAAGTCAGGGTCAGGGGGGCTCTAATGGCTTTCTGAGCACCTTGCACTTCCCACATCCAGCATTTGTATTGTCATCGCCTGATCGCTGGTGTTGTGTCTCACTAGACTCGGAGGCCAGATACTGTGGACATCTTGTTGACTGTTTGTGTTAGGTACTTTCTCTTGCTGTGATAAAATACCGGAAGTCTTATTTTGCTCACAATTTGAGCATGACATTCTTGCCATGGCAACAGAAGGGTGAGGCATTTGGTCATACTGTGCTCGACTGGTCTCTTTTTTACTTACCCTGGGATCCCAACCACATTTGGGATGGGTCTTCCCACCTCAATCAACACAGAGTAGAAACCCCCTCACAGACATGCCCAGAGGTTTGTTCCTAGGTGTTCTGGGGCCTGTCAAGTTGTCAATCAATATTAACCATCAGTTGTACTTTTTTAAAAAATCTTTTGGCTATTTGCTCTTTGGGGGTCTGCCACCTAGCCCCCAAATCAATACTCAGAGACTTATTCTTACTTATGAATACCTGCCTTAGCTTGTGTTTCCAGCCAGCTATTCTTAAATTATCTCATCTACCTTTTGCCTCTGGACTTTTATCTTTTTCCATTCTATATACCTTTCTTTACTTCTTACTCCATGGCTTGCTGTGTAGCTGGGTGGCTGACCCATGGTGCCCTCTCTCCTTCTCCTGTTCTTGCTTCTCTTTCTCTTTTTCTCCTTTTATTTATTCTCTATCTGCCAGCCCTGCCTATTTATCTCTTCTGCCTAGCTATTGGCTGTTCAGCTCTTTATTAGACCAATCAGGTGTTTTAGACAGGCACAGTAACACAGCTTCACAGAGTTAAACAAATGCAACATAAAAGAATACAACACATCTTTGCATCACTAAACAAATATCCCACAGCATAAACAAATATAATACATCTTCAACTAATATTCCACAACAATCAATTATACTATGAAATCATGACCAATATAATAAATGTACATCAGGCAAATGACACTAAAATACATGCCAGTGCCAATAAACTGTAATAGGGACTTTGCTGTTTTGGCCCAGGTTTCAAAAATAAACACACAAACAAACTGAGTTGGACAGGGCCTTGGTAACATGCACAGAAGGAAAGACAGTCTTGTCTCTGGCTCTGGGTCCCACTTGGGACCTTCCATATTCTTAACCTTTCTTCTACTTCTCTCTCTCTCTAGTTTCCCTGAATATTTTCTAGGTGTAGGATATATTTGCTCCCTTGCAGGCAGGGGGAAAAAAAAGATAATGAGTTACCTAATTGTTCTCCTGTGGAAAAACAGAATGCTTTAAATCCCAGTAAAGACCAAATGAATTGATATGTCTCTATAAAGTTCCTCAGGCATCACAGTCAAGACTGTAAGGAGTCCGGTACAACGGGACTTCCAGTATTTTAAGAACACTGTAGGGAGGTGTTTTTCTTTTTTAGTCTCCGGTTTCCACAATGATGTTGGACAATCACCCTCTATTTGATATTAGAAAATATTTCCTAGTAATAATGTTGGTATGAAGCTGACTAAGGTCATTTATTTCTTAAGACTAGCTTCATATCTGTTGATTTTTCCCCCAGGATAAACCATGCAATGCTCTAACAGACAGATAGTTAAAACTATTTTTTCCTACAGTGAAGGTTATTCATTCAACATACAGACGATTTCTATCTGAGCTCCGAAAGTGTTAAGCATGAGGCCCCATACTAGGAGAACCCATAGTCCAGAAGAGATGAACAATTACAAATAAATTAGTGCCCAAGCCAGCTTTAAGAGTTAGGAATAAAATCATGGTGTTGTTGGGGTGGAGAATGAAGTCAACACTTGAAATGAGAATTAAGAGAAGAGAAAGGGGCTGGAGAGATGGTTCAGCAATCAAGAGCACCTGCTGCTCTTTCAGGGCACGCAGGCCCAGTACCTAGAATCTGCATCAGGAAGCTCACAGCTGTCTCTAAGTCCAGCTCCAGACGACCCTAAGCCTCTGGCCTCCAAGAGCACCTCCTCTCACAAACATATACCAACACACACACATACACACTCTCTTTCACTCTCTAAAAATAAATCTTGAAAAAAATGCAATTTGAAAAAAAAAAAGAGAAGAGAAAGAATTCAGGTCTCTTAAATAGGGTCATATTCACCTTAAGCCAGTTAAAAATAAACTCCAATCTCTTCCACTGTATGGATGCGTAGGCTAAAACGCCTCGGTGCCAGCACTAAGGATGGCTGACAAGAGGACGGAGCGTGCGCGTCCCCGATTGGTCAACTACAGAGTGACGTCACTCGCCGGCGGCGCCTCTGGGCTCCCGGCGGCTCCTAGGGAGGAGCGGCGCCCGCGGCCAACCGACGTCGGGGCACTAGGCAGCCGGTCGCTGACTGGAACAGGCGAGGACCGAGCGCCTCGTGGCCGAGCATGGCGGGCTCCCTGCCTCCCTGCGTGGTTGACTGCGGCACCGGGTAAGAGCCGCGCCCCATCGCGCCCACTTCGCTGGGCGTCCCGAAGCCCTTTCCCCGCGGGGTCAGACGTCGGGAGGAGCGCGGAGGGATGGTGCGCTGAGGGATGGAGCTCAGTCTGAGGGGATGGGGAGTTTGAGGAATAGGGCTCGATCTGGGGGATGGGGAACTGAGGGGACGGGACTCAATTCGAGGACATAGAGAGCAGAGGGATGGGGCTCTGAGAAGATGGGGTGCTGAGGGGATGGGGCTCCGGGGTTCCTGGGCGGGCTGCACCTCGCGGGGATGCTGCTGCAGATGCTTTCGCTGCAGGCCTTTCACCTGAGAGCTCACGCTGTTTCCTTGTCTGCCCCCCGCCTCCCCCTCCCCCCTTGGTGCTTGTCACCGGTCCTCCTGTGCTCTCTCGAGCGTGTCACCTTTCCCTGCTGATGTACCAACCACCTACTCGTGGAGATGTTTACACGTGCCCTGCCAGCTTGACACCCGGTCCCCCTTCCCACTCAGCTCTTTTCCACTCTGAAATGGCACAGGCAAGCTAAAAGCTAAGCTCCTGCTTTGGTTGCATACACTCAGTCTTTGCTCTTTAAAACACACGCACCCCCCCCATGCATTTAAAAAAAGATTTCCATTTTGAAAAATAAAAAAAGTCTAAATTTGGGGATTCTTCTCTCCCTTTTTTGGGTGGAGGGGGAGATAGTTCTTTTTTTTTTATTTTTTTTAAATTTTTCAGAAAAGACCTGAGGGAATGTTTTGCGTTGTCAGTGGCTCAGACTTAGCTGCTTTTAGGAAGGTAGCTGCGGAACCCTCCGACCTAGGAGTTTGGGAATACCTGCCGACAAAGTACTTCATAAATAGCTTGCAAGTAAATTTAGCCTCTTAATGTGTTTTCCTAGGGATGGTAGACCTTTGTCACCAAATATATTGTGGCATGTTCACCTTACCTGCGATTCTTTTTTTTTTTTTTGTAGAATAATATACTTGGTTTGGTTTCCTTGACAACCTTGTGGGGGTGTCTTCTAATTTGCTACAGTCCATCTCCTACTGATGTGTCTTCCCTTTTGTTGCTCAGGGGCCAGCAGTGGTTCCAAGCTGGAAAACACTTTATTTGTGCTAATTTTTCTTTTGGAAATACACGCTGTAGAGGAGTTTTGTGGCTGTGCATTTGAGGAGTTGCTTGCTTCCCCAGACACAAGCTCAAATCAGTATTGCTCTGACAGCCCCACTCTGCATTTGCAACTCCTCGAAGGCACCTGGGAGAGTCAGGGCTCTCATTTTAATGTCTGCGTGTGAGATTTTTGTTTTGGTGGTATCCAAACTGCTGAAATGGAAAGAAAGCATTGCCTAGTGGTAGCAGGAAAACAATGCTTCCTGTGTCTACCAGTGCTTTATTTCATATTAGTAAACCGAGATCTTATTCGTTGTTCTTGCTATAAATATCTAAAATGTGCTCAGTTTTGACCTTTTGAAGTGAGTGATTAATGTTTCTTTCACCTTCAGTAGCTCATCATGGCCCAAAGCTGTGCTGCAGGCTGTCATACACAGGCTTTAGACACAGTGACAGGGAAACCTGGAGGTTTCCTCCGGGTGTTTTGTGCCGTAGAAGCCCTGGTGATTATGGTCAGTCCCTAGTGTCCAGTGTGCGAGCAGAAGGAAGACTGCATAGCCTAAATTTACCAGCTTCCATATATTAGTAATCTTTGTATTTCTTAGGGTGCTCCATCATTTTGGGCTGAGTTTGGTCTCAGAATAGAACAAAATATAAAATGCAGCTAAAGGTAACAGGGATTGAGGAATAGAATAGACTTGGGCTATCACAGTGGGTGCTACTGATGAAATGAGCAGGTTGGTTTTTTTGTTTTGTGCTTTGGTGGTGGTGGATTTTGAACTCATTGACTTTGTAAGAGATGCCTCTACTACTGAATTGTACCATAAGTCCTGGTCTTGTCTATCCCCTCTCTATCTCTCTTTCTCTCTGTCTCTCTATTTCTGTCTTTCTCTCTCTATGCCCCCCCAATCTTCTCATTGTACAACCCAGGCTTGCCTATACTGAACTTGGAGAAATCCTCCTGCCTCAGCATCCTAAGTGTTAGGATTACAGGTGTGAGCTGTCATGCTCCTTTGACTTGTGTTTTATAGTAAATACATTTCTTTTGGTGACCTTAAATCTGATAAGCCCTCACACCAGCTGAGTGTATATGAGCATGCTGGGACCAAGATAGTAACAGACAAAGGTATCTATGAGATCCAAAAATAAAGTTTCAGCTATTTAAGGGATGACTAGGTTGATGAACTCCCAGAGAAATATTTCATAAATCCAGCCTCACATCTCAACCAAATGTCTAAAGTAGTTTTCCAGAGTTAAACCAATTTCGAAATAATTCCAAGTCGACTGAAAAGTGGGAGGGAACAAAATCCAGTGTGTACTTGTCTAGTCTCAGCAGTTTCAACATTTGCTTGTCATTCTGTATCCTGTATGGATTATTACTTTTCTGAGCTGGCACCATCTACTTACGGGTTTCATTGTCTGCTTTCTGAGAGCAAGGACTTATATAATCGTAGACCAGTTACTGAAGTCAGCACAATTAACATTTATGTGGATTGCTGTTCTATCTGCAAGCTGGATTTGTGAGCACTTTCATTTCTTGTCTTTCTTGGAGGCAAACCTTGTCTACCATTGTACCGTATGTTGCGTTGGTGGCCATCTTTTTGTTTTATGTGCATTGGTCTTTTGCCTGTGTCTGTGTGAGGGTCTTAAGTCCCCTGGAACTGGAGTTACTGTCTTGAGCTGCCATGTGGGTGCTGGAAATTGAACCCTGGTCCTTTGGAAGAGCAACCAGTGCTCTTAACTGCTGAGCCATCTCCCCCTACCCCCACTTTTTTTTTTTTTAAAGGGATGGAATGGAGGTATTGTTATGTAGCCCAGGTCTTAGCTTGTGATCCTTTTACTTCAGCCTCCTGAATGCTGGGATTATAGGCATGTACTGCCACACCTGGTCACTATGTCATTTATGTCTCATGTTTTCTGGAATAGTTCCTTAGTCTTTTTTTTTTTTTCTTTTAAGATATTGTCATTTTGATAGTTATGTATAATGCCCCTCAGTTTTGGTTGTCTGGTGCTTCTGGTAGATAGAGGTTATGCAGTTTTGTAGTGGGCTACTGTTATCACTCCTAATGCGGGGTGATCTGAGGCCAGTCCCACCAGGAGTGGCGGATCACCCGAGGAAGAGTAAGGGGCTATGGAGGGGAGGGGAGAAGGGGGACAGAGAAAGAGGAAAGAGAGAAGGGAGAGAGAAGAAATCAGCGGCAGGTGGTGAAGGAAGAGCTGCAGAGGTTACCTATTTAGAACATTCACCTGCCACTGACTCCCTGGATCTAAGGTGGCGCCACCATGCCCAGTTCTTTTTTTCTTTTCTTTTGTTCAGTACTATATTTCCTTAAGGCATTTTTATACTTCATTAGTTTCAGTTGACTCTCCTTCCTCCCCTATCTATATCTCTGCCCCTCTTCCCTGATTAAACCTTTAAACACACCTGGCCTTCTCCTTTGCTTGCTATCACATGACTTCTGTTGCCCGCCTCACCAATCTCTCTTCTCAGTTTCCTGGGCTCTATACATACTCCCACATGTATGCATGTGTAAAAATTAGACCTGCATTTTAGAGATTATGTGGTATTTGTCATTCTGAGCCTGGATTATCTTATTTAATATCATGTTTTTCAATTCCACACATTTTAATGTGAATTTCATTTGTTTATGGTTGAACAAAATTTCATTATTATAGGCACCACTTTTTCCTTATCCATTCCTTAAGTGATGGTCATCTAGGCTGTTTTTCTTAGTCGTGAATACAGCAGCGATTGACATAGATGTGCAAGAGTGCCTGTACTGAGAGTCAGAGATCTTTGGGTATATACTCCGGGGTGGTATAACTAGGTCATGGAATTTCTGTTCTCAGGCTCGTGACAAACCTCCACACTGACTTTTACAGTGGCTGCGTAAGTTTACATCCCCACTGGTCATGACTAGGGTTCTCTTCCTCGCCTCTTAGCTGGCATTTGTCGTTATTATCTGTTATCTTTTGTTATCATCCATTCTCTTGTTCATGATCATTCTAGCTTGAGTGAGATGAACTCTTAAAGAAGTTGAAAACTTTTTAGACCTTGAAATTTTATGTATATGCTTGTTTTGCCTGCATGTATGTATGTGTACGACTTGTGTGAAGTGCCCGTGGAGGGCAGAAGAGGGCATTGGATGCCATGAAACTGGAGTTATGGATGGTTATGGGCCACCAAGTGGTTGCTGGGAACCAAACCTGGGCCTTCTTAACTGCAGAACCGTCTTTCCTGCCTGTTCCATATGAACTTTATTATGGTGTTACGATTTCTTTAGAAATTGAACTGAATTCCTGGATCGCTCTTGGTGTTTTTCCAGTGCGCATAGGAGGCTTTCCGTTCTCTGTCATTCTCAGTTTCTTCTCCATTTCTTCAAAGGCTTCATTGTACAGGCCTTTCTCTTCTCTGACTAAGTGTATTCCCAGGTATTTTATTGTTATTATTATTATTTGTGGCCATGGCAAATGGAATTGCTTTCCTGATTTCATTCTCAATGTGGTTGCCATTTCTGCTTATGTAGGAAAGGTATTGACTTTTGTGTGTTAATTTTGTCTTCTGACACTTTGTTGAAAGTGTTTATCAGCTGTGTGAGTCTTCTGATGGAGTCTAGGACCTTATATATAGATCCATGTCATCTACAGTAAGGATTCTTTGACTTCTTTTCCTAGCTGCATCCCTTTTATTTCTCTCTCTCTCTCTCTCTCTCTCTCTCTCTCTCTCTCTCTCTCTCTCTCTCTTTTGGTTTTTTGAGACAGGGTTTCTCTGTAGCTTTGGAGCCTGTCCTGGAACTAGCTCTTGTACACCAGGCTGGTCTCGAACTCACAGAGATCCGCCTGCCTCTGCCTCCCAAATGCTGGGATTAAAGGTGTGTGCCACCACCGCCCGGCTATTTCCATCTCTTACTACTCTTGCTAAGACATCAAGCCCTCTGTGGAGTAGGAGTGGAGAGCGTGAACACCTAGTCTTGTTCCTGATCTCAGGAGAAATGATTTCATGATGTTTTCCCCCATTTAGCATGAGTTGGCTCTAAGTTGGCCGTAGATAGCCTTTATTATGTTGGTAGATGGTCTCTCCATTTTTAGTTTTAATTATTAAGGGATATTGTATTTTCCCAGAGCCCTTTCTGCCTCTCTTGAGGTGGTAATGTGATTTCTGTCTTTGAGTCTATTTGTGATATATTTCTTGATTTGCATGTATGGAACCATGGTCTCCAGAATGGAGCTAACTTCATTGTGGTGGATGATTTTTTTTTTAAAAAAATGTGATCTTGAATTCTGTCTGCAAGCGTTTTTTTGATATTTTTTTATGTCTGAGTTCATCGGGAAGGTTAATCTGTAATTTGTGTGTGTGTATGTGCGTGTTTATCAGCTTTTGGTATCTGCCTTCATAAGATGAATTTGGAAGTATTCCTTTTCTATTTTGTGGAGTAATTTGAGAAGGATTGATGTTAGTTTTTCTTTAAAGGTCTGGTATAGTTTTGTATTCTTTGATTCTAGCCTATGATTTTCAATTGGGAGATTAATTCTCATATAATACATCCTTACCATAGCTTCCCCCTCCCTCCATTACCCCAGTTCCCTTCCCTACTTCCCCTATTCCCCAGGTCCATGCCCCCTTCTCCTCCTAGAAAAGAGCAGGCCTCCCAGGGATATCAACTGAATATGGTACAACAAGATACAATAACAGATATCAATGAAATTCAGAAAAATCATAAGGACACACCTTAAAAACTTATGTTCTACTAAAGTGGAAAAATCTAAAAGAAATAGATGAACTTGTAGATATTTTCCATTTCATCTCTAATTTTGTTAATTTGTATCTTTTCTCATTTTGGTTTGTCTGACTAAGGAGTTATTGCTCTATTTTTATATTTTAAAGTAACATTGTTTTATCAATTATTTGTATTTTTCCCTAGATTATTTTATTGGATTATTATTATTATTATTATTATTATTATTGGTTTTTTTTTGTTTTTTTCGAGACAGGGTTTCTTTGTAGCTTTGGAGCCTGTCCTGGAACTAGCTGTTGTAGACCGGGCTGGACTCGAACTCACAGAGATCTGCCTGCCTCTGCCTCCTGAGTGCTGGGATTAAAGGCGTGCGCCACCACCGCCCGGCCCTATTATTTGGTTTTTTGAGACAGGGTTTTTCTGTAGCTTTGGAGCCTGCTCTGGAACTAGCTCTTGTAGACCAGGCTGGCCTCAAACTCACAGAGATCCACCTGCCTCTGCCTCCTGAGTGCTGGGACTACAGTCATGCGCCACCACCGCCTGGCTAATATCTTAAAAGATTAAAACAATCACAGTTATTTTTTTGGGAGCTCTGTGGTGTGTGGGATGCACATGCATGCACACATAGTTGTGCACACATGCCATGGTATGCCCACCACAGCCTGCATGTGGAGGTCAGAGGATAGACAGTTCATGTTGTGTGCTTCCTGGGGGTCAAACTCAGGTTGTCAGTCTTGGTGGCCAAACCTTTACCTGCTGAGCTATTGCTTGGGCCCCTTCTTGACCTTAACGATTTTACATCTGCCAGTGAGCTTGACTAATCTTGTTTTCAAAGGCTATAAGGTACACAATTAAGATATTTACTCGAGACTGCTCTGATTTTTTTAAGCGTAGGTCCTTTTAGGTATGGACTTCCCTTTGAGAGCTAGTTTCATTGTAGTGTAGGGGGTTTTGGCACGTTGTGTTGTCGTTTCATTTGTTTCCAGACATCTTAAGATCTCCTTCATTTCTTCAGCAGACTGTTTATTATTAAACAGTGTATTGTTCAGTTTCGGTGAGTTTGTGAGTTCTTTAGTTTCTCCTGCTGCTGATTTCTAGTTTCATTCCACTGTGGTTAGATGGGAATATAAAAGTTACTTTTGTTTTCTTGTATGTGTTGAGACTTGTTCTCTGTCCTACTATATAATCTGTTTTAGGGCATTTCACAGGCTGCTGAAGAGGATGTGGAGTCTGCAGTGTTTGGATGAAATGTTCTGTAGACGCCTGTTAGGTCACTTTGATTTATGATGTCATTGAACTCTGACGTTTATTATTTTTTGCTAGGATGACCTGTCTATCGATGGAAATGGAGCACTGAAGTCATTATTGCTGTGTGGAGTTAACTTCTGCCTTTGTACCTAATAGTATTTGTTCTGTGGAATTGGGTGCTTCCATGTTTATGAGTATGTTTAGAATTGTAATGTGTTCTTGATGGGCTGTTCCATTAGTTAGTATGAATGACTTTTTAAAAAATCCCTACTGATGGGGCTGGAGAGATGGCTTAGCAGTTAAGAGGATGTACTGCTGTTCTTGCAGAATTCTGATCCCAGGACCCATGTTGGGTGATTTACAATCTTGCGTTTTTGAGAATATGTCCTGGTTCTTTTTGTCTCGATTTAATCTGAAGATTTCTGCAGTTAATTACCATGACTGTTGATGGTCTTACCGTATAAAGGTAACATGCTGAGCATCCTTTCTCTCACTAGGAGAAGGCCAGTTAGACTAAACTCAGTACTTCTCAGTAGTGCTTAATCCCCTGTACCTCAAGCTCCAGGCAGTCTGATGCCCTCTTCCGACCTTGTCCCACAAACACTTCCCACTCCCACATATGTGTAATTAATAAAAATAAATATCATAATGTCTTGGGCTGGAAAGGTGGTTCAGCAGTTAAGAGCACATACAGCTACTGCAGAGGACTGGAGTTCACTTTCCAGTACCCACATGATGGCTCACTGCCTGTATCTGGGGGAGTCTGACACCTTGGGCACCTAGACACACACACACACACACACACACACACACACACACACACACACACACACACTTAAAAAGATCTTTAAAAAGCCCACTGAATAGTTTTGGTTTGAAGTCCAAATAGCCAGATGCTAGAATAACAACTCCTGCTTATTTCCTGACTCTGTTTGGAATACCTTTTCCATCCTTGACCCTAAGATAGTGTTTTTCTTTGGTGAGGTGTGTTTCATGGAGGCAGCAAACAAATGAATCTTGTTTTAGAAGCCAGTCTTCTACTGTGTCTTTTGATTGAGGAATGGAGACATTAGTATCCAGAATTATTGTTGAAAA
>JAQHUG010000159.1:1201909-1255561 GCA_028555095.1 Dicrostonyx torquatus
AAGTCTCAATTTTCCTTTAAACTCAGAGACCATTATCCACATAAGTTTTTAATTTTTTACTTGGTTTATGTGGTTAAAAAGATTCATGCTAAGATAATATCTTCCCTCTGCATTCAAAGCTGCTGTGTGGCATAAATCCAGGGTATGGTCATCATATACAGCTTGCTTTTTTTTTTTTTTTGTTTTTGTTTTTGTTTTTTTTTTTCAAGACAAGGTTTCTCTGTAGCTTTGAAGCCTGATCTGGAACCAGCCCTTGTAGACCAGGCTGGCCTCGAACTCACAGAGATCCACCTGCCTCCTGAGTGTTGGGATTAAAGGTGTGTGCCATCACCGCCTGGTTTACAGGTTGCTATTTTATAGCAGCATAATCTCCTTCTCCAATAATTTGATCTTGGGAGATTTTCCTACCTCTAGCTTTACTTCATTGTTTAATAAGCTTAGCCTCTTCTCTGGACCAGCTGTTCCCGTCCACAGCTGAGTATTAGGTGAGAAGGACCCAGCATAAGGCCTCACATAAAAATAACTCTCTCTGTCTCTCTCTTTCTGTCTCTCACACATACACACACAGGCAGGGTGACCCTACAAGTAAAATGGCAAATGTTCCTTAGAAGAAGAGTGCTTTGGGAATCAAAAGAATTTTAGAGAGAACCATCTTGCTCTTAAAAAATTTAGACAGCATAGGTGCAATAAAATGAAAGATTAAAGAAACAAGATTAAAATGAAGATAAGAGGAAGACATAAAAGACAGCCATAAAGCGGGAATAAAAGTGATTTCATGGACCAGTGATATGGCTCACTAGTTGAAGACTAGTGACTACACTTGGTGACTTGAGTTCAGTTCCTGGGATCAGCATTGGAAGGAAAGATCTGACTCCCTCAAGCTATTTTCTGATGTCCTATTGTGTGACACTGTTTCTGCGAAGATGAGAACACTCACCCTACAAAAGAACTGGTAACAGATGAAAGTACGGGTACTCCTGAAACCCAGTTTTAGTGAAACAAGTTTGGTGACCCAATGGGAATATAGGCAAGGAGTAAATTATTGTAGCAGAAGTGACTGAAAGAGACAGCCTCATCACCAAAGCCTACACCAGAGTGGGTGAAACCTGCCAGCAGTGCAACAGGCTGAATAATATTTTTTCCAGGCAGTGGCTTATTCTTACTGTTTATATAAGGTTGGAGAGGGAGAGTGTTGTTGTGGTTTCTGTCCTGCCCGGTTCCCTTAGGACTTTGTTAAGTCCCAAAGAAATCACACAGAAGTCTACATTAGTTATAAACTGGTCCATTAGCTCAGGCTTCTTATTAACTCTTATAACTTATATTAGCCCATTATTCTTATCTGTGTTAGCCACATGGCTCAGTACCTTTTTCAGCAAGGCTGTCCCATCTTGCGTCTTCTGTGGCCGGCTCACAACTGCAGAGGAAAGGGCTTCCTTTCCCCCAGAATTCTCCTGTTCTCCTTGACCCGCCTCTACTTCCTGTCTGGTTGTCCTGCCTATACTTCCTGCCTGGCTACTGACCAATCAGTGTTTATTTAAAATATAATTGACATAATATAGACAATTATCCTACACCAGGAGAGACTTAGTTTCAGAGAATTCCAGAAACTTTAATCATTTAATTCCTTAGCTTATTAAGCTTCCTTGCAGGATAAAATGTCTAGAACGTTCTGCATCTTAAAGCTTTTCTCCAAGATAGAAGGCTTCATCTTAGAGGAAGTTGCTACACTTGTGCAGCTTGGGAAGCATAGCCTACTTGTACACACAGCACACACACACACACACACACACACCTGTAATAGATAAATAATTTTAAAAGTAATTTTATTACTGGGAGATTGGAGTCCCCTCCTGGAGTTTTTAGTGTCATTAGTAAAAGAATTTAAGAAGCCAGACATAGTGGTGCATGCCTTTAATCCCAGTACTCAGGAGGCATAGGCAGGTGAATCTCTGTGCAACTCTAACTAGTCTGGAACTTGTTGTGTAGACCACGCTGGCCTAGAACTCACAGAGACCTACCTGCCTCTGCTTCCCATGTGCTGTGGCTGAAGGTGTGTGGTACCCTTCCCAGCCCAGAGGAAGCCTGTTTAGATTCTGGCAAGCATCCAGAAGACATGGAAAAGAAGAGCAATGAAAAGTTAAGATTTCTGAGTAATTCAGAAAAGTGGGCATGCTTAACCCTACTGCATTGCTGCACTTCCATAAATGCCTGTACTAGAAACCAGCTATCTGGAGAGGAAAAGAACATTGTCCCATTATAGGGATAAGTATTCCTCCTATTTCTTTATCATGACTCAAGGTGAATCCGCTTTCCTGAGGGTTGGGCCCGGCTGGAGTGTTAGGTGTTCATCTAGGCTGGAAATCCCATCTCTTGGAGGGATTAGGAGGAAGTAGCTTCCTTTAATGGGCCATTACTGCCACTGTAAGAATTTCAGAAAAGGGGACAATGTTGGAAATGTCAGGAAATAGCCTTAGAGCCTGTGAAGGCTCAATTCCATGAAGACAAGCACTAGGAAAGAAGAGGGTGGAGGCTCTGAGCTTCTGTAGGGTGTGGAGAATGAGCTTCTGTAGCTTTCCTTTCTCTTTTGAATGAATGAGTTTATTAAGTATATAACAAGCCAAAGAGAAAGAATAAATAGCAAGTGATAGATAGATGATAAACAGGTAGCAGAACATAATCAAATCAGGTGCTCAGACATTCACAGAAATGGACTCTGGGAACCCCTTTAAGGCAGTCAGCTGGATTTTCTGACTCAGTGTCTAGGAAGAACAATGTGTCCCCTTGTGTGATTATTCCAGAGAGAGGAACAAACTGCAGCAGATAGAGATGGCGTCATCAAATCAGGTGCTCAAAACAATGTAGAAACCAACTGGGGAAATTGAGGTAGTCAGGTGGACTTCCTTTAGCTCAACTTGCTGCTTCTCTTTCCTACCAGCGGCCTTTTATAAACAACAGCAACATCTGTTAGAAATGGTTAACTTGTAAACTTTTCTCAAGGACATGACGTTTTTATTCTTGGGCAGTTTTACCATTCTCTGCTCTTCTGGTGTAGTTTGGGAGGCCTGCCTATCCTCAGACAAGAGGCCTTAGAGGACATTTTAGACAAACATGCTTGGGTCTGAAATGGGAGGCAGTAACTGCTTCCAGAGGCAGCTTCTCAGTGAGCTCAAACAGCACAGACATATTTACCAATGTAATGTGCATTACAGAGCTAAAGAACCATACCATAGTCAGAGCGGGTGTTCTCCAGAGGTTGGAATAGGAAGAAAAGGTGAAACACTCACATAATTACCTATAGAAGAGGGCTCACTATGAACTGGCATGAGTTCAGTGACCACTCATTAAAATGGAGACATACCCCGTTGAATTATCCTGAAAGAGGAAGAAGGAATCATATACATATTTAAGCAGGAAACTGTCCCTGTGATGCTTAATATTGATGATTAACTTGACAGGATCCAGAATGGCTGAAGAGAGAAGAGATAGTCCTTGGGGTGTGTCTGTAATGGGGTTCCTAGATAGGTCTAATTTAGGTGGGAAGTCTTACCCTAACTGTGTGCATCACCGTCCCATGGGCTGGGGGCCTGGGCTGCATGAGAAGGGGAGGGTGGGCTGAGCATCCCCAGCGCGCGTCTCTGTTTCTGACTGTGGGTGCATTGTGATCAGCTGCCTCACACTCCTGCTGCCGCGCTCTCTGCCGTGATGGACTCTTGAACTGTGAATCTTCCGGCATTGCTTTTGTTAGCTCTTTTCCTGCAGCAACAAAAGGAATAACTAACACAGGCTTGCTTATATGCAGATAGCAGCCTCTGGCAGAAACTGTAAGATCAGCTTAGTGTGAACTTCTGAGCAGTGTAACTTGCCTGAAGGTGGCGGGGCAATGTGCTGGAGTGACAATGTGATCCAATTGAAATGTCATTAAAGTGCAGCATAATGACATTCTCAAATGTGCAAAGTCTCAGGAATTGTAGTAGTCCCAAACCTCACTGAAAAGCCTACTTGTAGTTGTAACCCAGCCAGTAGAAGATGAACCACTTCTACCAATGGAGGCGCTGAAGTGTGAAAATACCACCTTTAAAACTGAATAAACACTGATAGGATCAACATATGGGAAGAGGAAGAGGATTAGTGAGAGTGGGAGGGGTATGAGAGGGTAATGAGGGTGATGAATATCCAAATACATTATGTACAAGCATGAAAATGTCACAATGAAACTCATTATGTATAATACATGCTAATGAAGAACATTAAAAAATACCAACATAAAGATACCAGGGCTGCAAAAATCCCAGAGAGGCCAACATAATGAAGAACTAGGTTAAGATATGGGCCAGGGAATTGTGGACTGGGGATACCTGCTACAGGAAGACATGAGCTTTGACTTTTGACTTCCACTGGCTGGGTTACAACTACAAGTAGGCTTTTCAGTGAGGTTTGGGACTACTACAATTCCTGAGACTTTGCACATTTGAGAAGATTCTTATTACATTTACCACTGACTTTGTGTATATATTGGCAAATTGGGAGGAAGAAAAATAACCAAATGAGAATAGATCATTTCAGAGACTAGACATCTAACTCGGTATGGAACCTGCTTTTAGTATGTGTGAATCCCTGGCTTTGGACCTCTGCACGCTCACACACCTGTACACTCACAGCACTTAGCAAACTAGAAAACAAAGACAATGCCAATGAGTAAAACGATTAAAACAAAGGTAAGATAAATCTGTTGCCTAAGGCAAACTCATCTGACATTGGCTGAACAATTTAACTAAGTCTTTTATTAAAATTTAATTACATTTGGGCTTAGAGATGGCTTGTAGGTTAAGAGAGCTTACTCTTCTTCCAGAGAACCAAGTTTGGATCCCAGCACCCATATCAGATGGCTCACAACTCTCTTAACCTTCAGGTCCTGGGGATTTGGTGCCCTCTTCTGGCTTCTGAACATACCTGCACACACATGGTACACATAAATTCACATAGGCACATATACATCCATATACATAGAAATTAGTCATTTTACTTATTGTGTGTGGGATTACCATGGTACCTGAGAGGTAGTCAGAGGACAGCCTGTGGCTTGTTTTTTCCCTCTGCTGTGTGGGTCCTGGGGATCAGATTCAGGTCATCAGACTGGGCAGCAAGTATGTTTACTTACTGAGCCACCTCACTGTCCCTAAATTATTATTCCTTTCTAAACTTAAACTGTGTTGGTTACTTGTAAGTCAAAACCATTCAAAAAGTAGAAGGGTGGTCAAAAATACACAAACAGGGCGAGAGCAGTGGGTCAGAGGTTAAGAGTACTGGCTGCTCTTCTACAGCACTAACATGGTGGCTAACAACTGTCTGTAACTCCAGTTTCATGGCCTCTGATGCCCTCTTTGGGCCTCCACAAGCACTAGGCACATGTGTGATGCTCAAACATGTATGCAGACACAACAACCATACACATAAAATAAAAGAATTAAAAAATAAAAAAGCAAATTCAGACTATAAGAGAGAAGGCAAATTAAAGCTTTGAAAGAATGCTACACTGCAGAGAACCTCCTTGCAGACAGAGCTGCATCCAGAGAGTAGCAGCATTGGCATGGTTAAGTGTTCTCACCAAGGCCCGCGTATAAAAGTCCCTGGAGTTTTTGTTCCAGCCCCACAGGCATTTGGGTAGTTGCTGAGGTCACAGCTGTTGAGCACCCGAAGTGTATGTGGGCCTGCTTTGCAGCTTTTGCTGCTGCTAGCTTTCTGCCTTAGCCACTGTTCTACTGCTGTGAAGAAACACTATGATTAAGGCACCTTTTAAAAAAGAAACCATTTAAAACTTGCTTACAGTTTCAGAGGTTTATTCCATTATCATCATGAGGGGGAGCATGGTGGCATGCAGGAAGACACGGTGCTGGTGAGGTAGCTGAGAGTTCTACATCCTGATGATACACAGGCAGCAAGAAGAGACAGCCACTGGGTTTGGCTTGAGCTTTTGAAACCTCAAAGCCTTAGTGACACTCTTCTTTCAACAAGGCCACACCTCCTAATCCTTCTCAAGTAGTGCCACTTCTAATGACTAAGCATTCAAATCTGTGAGTCTCAGTTGTCAAGTGGACTGGTGACAGAATTCCTATAACACCCTATCTTGAAAAAACAAAACAAATAAACTTAGATAAAATTAATAAATTTGAACTTATAGCAACTCTTTGTCCCATAAGCACTGTAGTTTTCTGTAAAGTAACCTAAGAAACATTTAACAATTCTGTTGTGTGTTTCCAGTGTACAGTGTGAGAACTAGGTGCCATTTAAAAATGCTACCATTGAGATCAGTTAAGAGTTTTGTGTGAAATCGCAAGGGGCATTAGTCCTGGTTGAAATCCGGGGTCTGAGACAGGACTTTATAAGGATCTCACTCCAAACCTTCAGGGCACAGTTTCAGAGCACCATGTAAAGATGGGAAGCAGGTTTAAGATGTAACATTTCCACTTTAGAACATAAAATAATGAGCTTACGTTGTTGCCTTCTGCTCAAGACACATGGTGGCAGGCGGAATTTTGATTATGTAGAAACATGTTCAGTCTGCTAATTCTCCTGACTTAGCAGAATTAAGTCTCCATGTGCTGTTGAGAGATAGTGGCATTTCAGAGGAAGAGGGAGAATATGGTGTTCTAGGACTGTTTAAAATATGTGGGGCAGATAAGGATACAGAGCAGTAGGGAGAAGATACAGAAAGGACTGGACTAGAAAGCAGGGGCGGGTGTAGGAGAGGGAGTGAGAGTGGATACCTCTCTCTCCCCCCACATGGTCTCATTATGTAGACCTTGCTGGGTTGGAACTCACTATGTACACCAGTCTGGCCTAGAGCTTCCAAGATCTGTCTGCTTCTGCCATCTGAGTGCTGGGATTAAAGGCATGTACCACCACGGGCAGCCCCTCAATGAATACCTTTGATTTTGATTTTGAACCTGGGGGCCACATTCTTTCAGAATGGAGAAGTGTAACATTGGTGTTGCTTTACATCACTATGGAGTGTGTGCCATCCTTAGCTTTCCCTTCTGTTTTTCCGGATTTCCATGTGGGTGGTCTCAGATCAGGGACTATGAAAGGTCATATTGAGTGAGTATAGAGTTTATGAGATTCTGAGAATGGTGCCTGGCTCTGCTATTGTGACTGACTTTTGAAAGGAAGTATTAAAATACAAAAATTGACTACTTTTACCTCCCTCCTTCTTTTCCTCCCTCCCTACTTCCCTTGTTCCTTTCCTTCCTTCTTGTCTTTCTTTGAGTAGAGGTCTCACTGCAATTCAGGTCTGGAACTTACCGTGTAGTCCAGGCTGACCACAAACCCAAGTCAATCTTTCTGCCTTGGCCACTTAAATGCTAATTGTAGGCTTGGCTCATTTTTTTTTCCAGTGGGAAATTCCCATGGGATTCAAAACATATGTGACACTAGAGGAAAAATACTGAGTTCAGAATGTGGAGCGGGGGACTTTCCAAGTAGAAACACATTGAAGGCAACCTTAAGGGGAAGATATGGTAGATGTGATCGCCTAGCCTGTTCAGCTAATTGCCGTTCAGGAAATGTACATTTCAGTGCACTGCATTCGTGCTGGTGGTTCCAAGGCTTATGTCAGTGTGTGAGGCAATAGCTACCTTAGTGATGAGTGTGTAAGTGTGGCCTGTGATACTCACACCAGTCAAGACAAAGTCACCTGAGAGTGCATTCTTTGTATGTATGCCTGCTAAGTGACTCATGGCTGTATGACTCAAGCAGCAGGGAGGAAACCATCAATTTGTACAAGCAGATGCCAATATCAGCATAGGGATGTGGACACTGAATTCGACTAGAGACTGCATTAAGTCGTGGAAGAAAGTATATGTGAAATACTGTTCAGTAGCCAAACAACATTGATGATGAGGCCATGCTTGCTGTTTGACTTAGGAAATGTTTCCAAAATGGTAAATCCAAACATTGGGAGGTTGAGATAGAGGTTCAGATGAAGGAAATGAACATCGAGGGATTACATTATGTATCTGAAACCACATGGCTGGTTCTGGGACGAACTCCGTTCTTTGATGCCATGAAACCGCCTCACATCACAGCTGTATACTGTTATGCATCTGTTTCTGATAGTAATGACAAATACCCCTTTCAAATTGCTGTTCACCGTTTTATCGAGTGGGTGTAATTTATTTAGTTTGCCCTTTGTTTTGCTAGGTTTTTTCTTGCTGTAATAGTACTGCATATTGCAGTGAACTTTTTTTGTGTGTGCATGTCTTTGCATGCATGCAGAATGCTCTTGCGATGGTGGATTTCTAGACAATTACTGGTTGTATAATAGGTTCTACACATGAACATTTTGGTAGATAATCTGAAGCTGCCTTTACGATTGTTCTTCAGCTTCCCATTGCCACCAGTGCAGAACCTACCCCCACCTCCAATATTAGCCACATTTGAATGGTTTGTCATCCATTTGCAGATGGACTTCATGACATTTTATGTTTCTTTGAAAATACTGAGTCTTCTGTATCAGGATGCCGCAGTGTGTCTGCTTGAGCATACGGAGAGGTCTTTACACATGTAGTTCAATATGAAGGCTGGTGCTCTGAATGAGATCTTTTCATGCTAGATAAGGTGCCTTGTCGGTTTTTGTCTATTTAGTAGCTACCATCTTACTGAGTTCCTGATTGCTTTTTGTTTGTTACTTAACATTTTCCAGGCATTCTATAATTATATAATATAGACTATTATAACACCCTAGAATATAATATAATAATCACTCACAAGTTGTCTTTGTAGGGCTTGGAGGAATGCCACAGAGGTTCAGAGCACTCTCCTAGAGGACTCAGGTTCAGTTTCTAGCACCCACATGGCCACTCACAATCATCTGTAACTCTAGCTCCATGGTGTTCGATGCTCTCTCTTCTGACCTCTGTAGGCATTGTGTGCATGTGGTGCATAGACATACATGCAGGCAAAACACTTGTGCACATTTAATAAAGACAAAAGTAAACATAAAAATAAATCTTAAGTCTACAAGAGCTAGTTCCAGTGCAGGCTCCAAAGCCACAGAGAAACCCTGTCTCGAAAAACAAAAAACAAACAAACAAAAATCTTAAAATTAGTTTTGTTTTCTCTTCCTCAAAATTTGTTAGATTTTTTTTTGGGTTTTTCTTGTGATTTATAGTCTTTAATTTTTCTCAGTCAAGGTTAAACTAGAGAAGCAGCTGTAGTTTCCTTGACTGACTCTTGGCTTCAGTAGGGAAGTGTCTAGACTTTGTCATGGATTGTGAGATCCCTAGCCCTTGTCACCTTGTAAGGATTAAATGTTTCTGCCATGGGCATATGTTCTGTTCATTGCTAGTTGGGTCTGGTTGGTTTTTCTACTTGTAAACTGTGTAATATTTTAAATAGAAATGCAGTTTCTTCGTGGAATGCCTGAGCAGAGTGCTCTAACTGTTGTGCCTGGGTTCTTTCATCTGGACTTTTGGTCATTATTAAATTTGAACATATAGGTGTATTTTATTCCATGGCTGTGGTAAGTAGTGAGTTGCTTCATTAGCTGGTGACTGTGAGGTCCGGAGCTTATGTTGCATAATTGTGTTAATGAAAGGGTATGTGATGTAAGTTAGGTCTGGGAATTAGTTCTAGGATGACTGACAGAACCCTTGGGAACAAAGGGAATAGGATGTTAAAATGCAGGTGCCAGGTTCTTTCTGGAGAGTCTTGCTCTGGCCTGATAGGTTTTTGTTGTGGGTGGCTCCTGCTCAGCTAACCTTCAACTTGCTTATGAGATTTAATTTGAAGTCATGTTTCTAATAGCCATTTTGAGGGCTATTCTGAAGATCTTTGGGGTGTTTCCCTTCAACCCTCTCAGTGTTCTAGGTGACTGTGAGCTACATAGATTCTAGTTGGCCTACTGGTGCCCATGGAAGGCTTGGTTTGTAAATGGGAACTTGAACCCTTTCCAGATTTAAGGATTGGGTTTTTCTTATTGGCTGTTTGGAGGGCACAGGTTCTGGAAAGTGTTTGGAGGTAGGCACTGTATGGGTTACTTTTATTTATGATTCATAGATTCTCAGGGAAGTTTGGTAGGTGCCTAAATTGGTAGAGAATTTATTGCATTGTGATTATTTGAAGTCACAAAAGTCAAAGGTATTTGGTATTTTATAGAGAACAGTACAGGAAATCTGAAAGACATTTCATTTCCATGTTGTGATTATGTCTGTGTTTTGGCAATGCCCTCCCCGCCCCCCAACATGGCTCTAGTACTCCATGGAGGGTAGGAAAGAGTCTCACAGTTCAGCATGTAAAAATGTGATGTGTCTTTATGGCAGTTTGCCTCCGGCGTGAAAATCGCTGCATAATGCTCCAGGTGTTTAAGGTGCCTTCAGAGCCCTGTGGGCACCAGGTGCTAGTGGGTGGGTGGGGTCAGGATGTTGCTCAGGACGTGCTAAATGGCACTGACAGTTTTGGTTGAAGTTTGGAGGTCATAGAGTTCCTACTCCGTTTCTCTGGCCTGACGTCTCTTTACAGTGGGCATTGGTTAGGGTTCTGGGGGAGAGTGCTGTGGCAGGGAGATGGGATGGAACTGCTGGGGACATCTGGTGTCTACTGGAGTCACCACTAAGGGTTGTTTTGTCCTCACCAGTCCTCAGGTCAGACTGACTCTGGTACAAAGAGTGACCATTGTGGCTTATGGCAAAGTACATTTTTTAAAAAAAAATAAACATTAAAGGAATATTTTTGCTGAAGTGTCTCATATAGACAAAGTAGATTTTTAAAAAACATAAAAAATAGTACTTTAAAAAAACACATACTTTTTTTCCTGAAGAGTCTCATGTAGCTGGTCCCACACTTGCTGTGCTGCAGAAGCTGAGGACGACCCTGAACTCTCCAGTGCCAGGATAAGTGTGTGCTCCCACAGCTGCCTTTCACGATTTTAAATAAATATACATTTCAAACATCTAGAAAAATGCTAGTAAAATAATACAGAAAATGTATAAGTACAACATTGTATCATCTTAGTGCATGTTATCTCCACTGTATTGTTGCTCCAACTGTCCTGAAGAGGACAAGGATGTCAGCATACCGAGAGGTGAAACAGTTTTCTCAGATTTGACAAACAGCAGAGGTAGGATTAGAATCCAGGTATCCAGTGCCAAAGGCTGTTGTGGGAGTTCCTTCAGCCACTAGCTTTTCAGACTGGCCCATTTTGGGCATTGTCTGAGGTACTATAAGTGCAGATGAAAAACGTGCATGACCTCTTTTTTCTGCTGGATTCGGTTCCCAGTTCCCAGTGCACATAGAGGACTGTGGATCGCTATCCTTGCTGTGAGTTTATCCCCAAGTAAATCCTTTGTTACATTCCGGGCTATTGTGGAACTCTTGGATACACCTACAAAAGAACATGGTCTTTTAAAAATCTTTTTGTTTTTGATATGGTGTCTCACTATGCAGCTCTGCCTTTCCTGGAACTCTCTCTGTAAACCAGACTGACCTAGAACTTCCAGAGATCCACCTGCCTCTGCCTCCCAGTGCTGGGATTAAAGGCCTGCACTGTTATGAAAGGGTATAGTTTGTTGTAAATGGGGGAGAGGTGTGGGTTGTGTTCCTAGCGCCTGGCTCCCAAGCCCCCAGCTGCTGGCCTGCTCAGCCGCTGGTTGCTTGCTTATGCCCAAAATAACCACATGAGATCTGTATTAATTTAAATACTGCCTTGCCCATTATCTCTAGCCCTGCTTCCGGCTAGCCCTCACCTCATAAACTAACCCATTATAAAAGTCTGTATGTCACCGGACGGATCTACGGTACTTCCATCTGTGGTGGGAGCTTCATGGCGACTGGCTCTGACCCAGTCTTCCCAGCGTCCTCTTTTCTTTTCCCCGCCTATCTAAGTCCTGCTCTATCAAATGGCCCAGGCAGCTTTTTTATTTAACCAATCAAAGCACAGAAATACAGATGAACCCTCCTTCAATAGTTTTAAATAAAAACAACAACAAAGGCGCTTGATTAAAAAAAAAGCAAACATGAATAAAACTTAGCATCTAAGAGTTTAGAAATACCTTCATTTTGCCATATCTTAAACACATTACATGGAGTAGATCTTTTCTGAACGGTAGTTTGTATTAGCATCTGATTATTTTTGTTTGTTTGTTTCATCACTTTTTCTTCCCATGACCTTCAGCATCTCCCTGCTAAACACCAGTCCATCCATAGCTCAGCATCTGGCAAGAATGCAACCAGTAGGTACTTAGGAAATCCTGATGCTTGTCCGGATACTGTCCCAGGGAGCAGGGTTAGGGCCAGGAACTTATAAACTAACAGTGGGAAAGAACGGGTTTACTCAAGTGACTTAAGTGCAAGGGCATAGTTTTGGAGAGTAGGTGGCAAATGAATGACATGGCTCGTTAAAAAAAATATAATTAGGCTTTAAGGTTTAGTGATTTCTGGCCTGCTTATAGGTTCTGTAAGCTTCTTAGCCTTGGGCCAGTAACTCAGTTTGTTGGAGCATGTCTTCAGAATGCTGGTCACTTTAGGAGTGAACTGACTGTCTTTGTCTTTGAGTCTGTCACTATGGAACATGTCTCCAGAATGGTGGTCCTGTTAGGGATGGACTGACTGTCTTTGTCTTTGAGTCTGTCACTATGGAGTTGGCCCTGATCTGGCTGTTTTCCTGCCTCAGCCTCCCTAGTGCTGGGATTATAGGCTCTGACACCATACTGCACTGGTCTTGGATTCTCAAATCAGTCTGTGTCAGCTTCATTCCCCAAAGCCTCCAGGCCCTGAGTTGGCCTAGACCTTCCTCTCCTGTGGGCCTGTGATCCCTGGTGTGGGAGACAGCGGATCCCCTTGATTATTAATTCTGTTACAGCTCTGAAGTGTAGACCGGTAGGGGCTTCAGACTGGCCTTGTCCTGTAGGGCCGAGGCGTCTTAGCCTGGTATGGCCCTGTTGGTGAAGAATTCATATTCTGTGGATGGTGGACAGTAGGTGTGATACATGCACAGTGAGCTTGCTTGTTTCACCCACTGTGCTTTCAAAACACCAAAGTCAGCTTATGGGGAAGTGTATTTTAAAAGAAGTCATAAAATTATAAGAAATTAGAACTATCAAACGGAAGCATTTAATATCAAACATCTTGAAGTAATTTGTAAATGAGAACAAATCCCTTGTTCCTTTCTAGTCCCAGGAACTGTTTTAGCCTTGGAAGCAAAGGCTGCTTGCCCTGTGAACAGTCCTGCAGAGAGAGTGGCGCTGGTCCTTAGCTCTTGGTACTGCTTCTCGTTTATCCTTCCAGCAGATGGCTGGAATGATGCTTCACCCTCCCCCACTTTCTATTTAGGAGATTATCGAATGCTTTTGGAACTGAAAGCAGTATTTTGGCATTTGTTTTCGTAGAGACTTTTGGAATCTACCAGAGTATCTTGACAGAAAGTGGGCTTCTTTTGAAGCGAGATGGTAGAGAGATGCTCCTGACTGATGATCCCCAGGAGATGGCAGGAGCTGCGTCTAGACATATGCCACGGCATTTCAAGAAAATTATATAATCAGTCTCTAATGCTCCAAAAGTTTAGGAGGTTAGGAAGTAAGGGCGTTCGACAGAGCCTGTTAGCTACATAGTTAGATTTGGGTTCCTTTTCTGTGACTTACTAGCTCTTTAGTCTGGGCAACTTAGCTTCTCAGCCCCCGGGTTTTCCTGTCTGCAGAACCAGGTAATTGTATTCTCTTTGTGTTTTTGTGATGATGAGAAGAGCGTGAGGCACTGTGAGGGTCAGGAGGGACAGAGAGACAGGCACGAGGGTTCGTCACGTTTCTGTTCTGATGCAAACAAGCTGATACTGTCAGATTCGCAACTACTTTGAAATGATCGTCAGTGAGCACAGTTTGTTTTTCTCTATTGTTTTATTTCAAGGGAGCATTCTAGGCTTGGTGTGCTTACAATGAAAGGCATGAGTGGGATGTGGTTGGGAGCACTGCCGTCTAAACCTGTGTCGATGACTTTGTGCTTTTAGGTATACCAAGCTTGGCTACGCAGGCAACACTGAGCCACAGTTCATTATTCCGTCATGTAAGTAAAGCTCTTCCTTGGGTTCTAAAGGCTTGTGTTTCTCAGCATTGTAAAACATTCCAGTTCTGTGTATCAAGGTGTTTGAATGTTTTTAGTGTCTTCTTTTAGATCATCACTCCGATTCCTGGGAAGGGCTGCCTATTTTGGATGCTGCTGCAGGAGATGGCCGTGACCTGAACCTCCTTAAGCAGCGCTCTTGTGCTTGATGCCTTTCTCTGTCACTGGCCTTCTAGTTTTACCTTAGGAAGCTGCCAGAGGCCTTCAGTGTGTTGTGAGTGTCCCTACTGCTGGAGCAGTCACTCTGATTCTTCAAGGCTGGTCTGTCATTGTAAGGACACACAGTTTGGCTGGCTTAGCCAAGTGTCGCATGGCACTGGACACTGTTGAAAGTCTTTTCTAGTGAAATTAAGAGGTCTACTGATTGTCCTTACTATTCAGAAGTGTTTTGTTTTGTCTAACTTTTCGTCAGCAAAGGGTCATGCACTTAGGTTTCATACACTGGGCTCATCCTGCCTGTTCTCCAAGGGCTGGTCTGGCTTCAGAGGCAGAATTTTCTGGTTTGAATCCCAGAGACAGTTTGCCCACAGGAAAGGTGAATGAGCCCAGCATCAAGGGGAAACTTGGCTTCCCATACACCCCTCCTGAGACCTTCGGGCCCAGCTCAGACATTAATGGAGGAGAGCTTGGTTAGAATGTGTTCAGGTCAAGGCCAAAAAGCCTTTTTGTGGTTGGTGTGAACATCAGATCACTAGATGATGCACTCCAGATTCCTTGAGGGGATTTAAGCCACAAACTCCAGTTCTGTGCTTGCTGGATAACGAACACAGCTCTAGCCTTCTTGGGGAGTGTAGCTGCCTCACATGGGCTGTTCCTGGTGATGGGTATTATCGGTCGACTGTGTCCTCATTTTAAAGCCATAAAGTGTAATGTTTGTCTGGAAAGATTGCCCGACAAATAGCAGGCAAGGGAACTTACTCAACACAACTGAAACTCAGCTCTGAAAGCGCAGAGTCCAAGTTCGGGGCACTGCCGTGGTTGGTGTCTGATGGAACATCTGGGCTTACAGAAGTCTTCTTTCCCATTGTGCCTTGATGTTGCCTTTGCTCTGCGTGAGGATGTCTGTCTTCCTTTTTGTGAGGTCACCACTCTGATTGCATTAGGACCCTGCCCTCATGACCTTTTAACATCCACTGATGCTCATAAAAGTCCTGTTGTCTCCAAATTCAGTCATGCTGCAAGTTGGGGCTTCATTCTTGGAAGCACAGTTGGGTTCATGACACCTGACACCTGAACGGCGATCAGTCACTGAATTTCGTGAGGACGAACGATCCTTCCATGCTGAGTTGACAAGTCAGACTTCCTGGTTTTTGAAAAGTAGAGATTAGATTTTTGACCTTGTGAAGTGTGTCAGCTAAAAAGAACTGACCATGTCCCTTTTGCTTTGCTCCGCTGTCATCTAAAACTCAGCAGCACTCAGTGGACTGTACCACTTAATCTGTCATCATTCACCGAGGGGATCGAAGGTTGTTATTAGCAGGAGTCACTGTCAAGAGACAGGGAAGCGCTCAGACTGGGGCTGTCAGAACCTTAGCAGTGGCAAAAGCTAGAAGACAGTAAAATGTCAAAGGACAAGGAGTAAAAGGATGGCAGTATTAAAAAAAGATTTGTCTTAGCTGTTGAAAATTTTACTTATTTCTACGCGTATGTGTGTTTTGCCTGCATGTATATCTATGCACTGTGTGTGTGTGTGTGTGTGTGTGTGTGTGTGTGTGTGTGCATTGCCTGCAGAGGCCAGAAGAGGACATTCGATTCCCTGGGACTGGAGTTACAGATGGTTTTGAGCCACAATGTGGGTGCTGGGAATTGAACTCAGGTTCTCTGAAGAGCGGATATGCTCTTAGCTGCTGAGTCATCTCTTTATCCTCATCATTTTATTTTATAATTTATGTGTGTATGGATATGTGAAGGGGGGCTTGGGTGTGCATATGGGTTTGTGTGTTAGTGAGTGCAGATGCCTATAGAGTCCAGAAGAGGACATCAAGTCCCTTGGAGCTGGAGTTACAGGCATTCTGAGCCACCAGAGATGGGTACTGGGAAGTCCTCTGCAACAGTAGGATGTACTGAGCCTTATCTCCAGTCCCAAGAATGGTGATACTGTTGTCTGAAATTCTTGGGGGAGAATTGCAGAAGCACCATTGAAGAAGTTACGGTAGACATGAGGGTGTTTAGATAGGCACAGGGCTTCAGTTACCCCAGAGGGCTGACCCACTGCTTGTCCCCGAGCTGATAGTGGACCTGGTTTTCTGTTTGCAAAGGTCTCATTTATTGCTCAAGTTCGAGGGTGCGCATGCTGAAGTGGTCTCAGGAGAGCTGGATCTGGAGCTATGCCCTAGGCTTGCCTGGCGTGCAACAAATCTGTGACCCATAGTGCAGGAGAGAGTGAAGGAGGGAAAACGGAAGATGGACGGGAAGAGGGGCAGAGAGAGGGAGGAAGGGCATGTGTTGGGGCTGGAGCAAGGTCAGATTTGGGTGTGGAGAAGTGGGAGCTAATGGAAGCTCCTTGCAGTCTGGCAGGAAATGGGATTGAAGTTTGGAGAAGAACCATGTGATCAAGACTGGATTAGTCTTTCTAGGGAACTGCATTTGCATGGTCCCAAGGGCTGCCCTCAGGGCCTGGGTACCAGGACTAGGCTGGCAGTCCATCTCTCCAGACTCCACTTGTGTCCAGTTTGTTGAAGCTTCTGTGTAGACTTGGCCTCATTGTTTGGAGGAAGTTTATTCTTTCTGTTGTCTTTTTGTTTTGAGGTTGCTGGAGACTGTTGGGAGCCACTGAAAGGGTCAGTCTGAGAGGAACATGGTGACCACAGCAGGAGGAGGACAGTGGAAGAGGGAATGGTGGGAGAAAGGAAGTTACCTGTGGTTGTTGCATGCTGGGCAGGTTGCCCAGAAGGTTCTGGGGTGAGAGCTTGACCGCAGAGCAGTCCTTAGGTGGTGGTTTTTGTTGTTCTTTCTTGAGACAGGGCTGGCCTAGAACTCTCCATGTAGACCAAGGTGGCCTCACACAGATCTGCTTGTGTCTGCCTTCCTGAGTGCTGAGATTAAGTGTGTGCGCCACTCCTGGCCTGTTTTTCTTCTTCTTTAATTAAACATAGCTTTAAAAATCTGGTTCGGATAATAAAATGCAAAATAGAATATAGTAAAGACCCTCGGAATCACTCCCCACGATAAGCACACTAATGTTCCATCCTCACGTCAGAGTAAACATACAGTCCTGTGCTACCTTAAGGAAGTGCTGGCCAGTGCTGGCCTGCATGTGATGGAGGCTTTGGGAGATGTTTTAGTTAGTGTGAATACACCTGCCATGAGATCACCCAGATGACAGATGTCTGTGATCGACACCTTTCAGGCTGGCTCTCAGCCCCTCTCTTCCTTCCCCTTTCCTCTCTGTCCTTGCTTCCTTCCTTTGCTGAATATTTTCTGTCTGGGTTTCTAGTTTTGTATTTCAGCTTTGCATCATATATACAAGGTCTCACTGCTCTGTGAATTTTTAAAACAATTTCCTGCAAAGTTTTAGCATATTTTAAAAAGCCTCTTGAGTGTTGTTTTTAGTATCTATCGCAGCTAATGCATGCAGGTCTAAAGGGAGAGTCTAACGACTTAGAGAGACTAAGAGAGACTACTTAGTCTCCTTTTGTAGACCAGACCCTAACCTCCCAGCCCTCTCGCCTCACCTCCCTGTGCTGGGATTACAGGCATGGGCCATGTGTCCAGCTAAAATCTTTAGAACATGAGCATTTTCCAGTTTTATTATTGTACAAAGCAGGATAGTGAGCACTTCCTTCTGCGCACACACGGTTTCCCCAAGGGATCCGAGATGCTCTGGTGCCATCTCCTGAGTCTGTGCTGACCTCAGCCCACAGGCAACATGAGTGAATTTCTGCTTCCTCACTGTTAACCTCAAGTCCAGTGAATGTAAAATTATGCTGATTAGCAGTAAAGCTGAGCATCATTCAGTGCCTCTCCATGTTTTTGTCCATTTTAAAAATTGCATTCTTTTGAGAATTTTTGGTGTCAGAGGGACACTAGTAGCATGTACTGACTTGTTACAGATATCTTCTCCTGTGTTTATTTTTGTGTATATTTTTGTGGCGTGGCATTGGGATCAGACCTTGTGTGAACTAAACATTGAGCTACCCTCCTAGTACAATGTCACATTTTTAAATTGACTTTTTGTCATCTAGAAATTTTAAATTTTGATAGAGTCTAAAATTTCAATGTTTCTATTTAAAAGATGCATTCCCTTTCCAAAAAACTCAAAAAGAATTTTGCATTTTTAAGTTAAATTAAGTTAAATTTTGAATATGTATGAACGAGAGCTAGCTGATCAAGTACAAGCCGGTTGCTTCAACAGCAATGATTGAAAAGTACATTCCAATTTGATATTTTTTTTTCTTTTTTTTTTTGTCAGATTGAAGTAACGTTTATGCTTGAGAATATTTTTCTTGACAGAATTTCACCATATAGCTCAGAACTTTTAATTCTCCTGCCACAGCCTCCAGAGTGCTAGGATTACAGATGTGTGTCATCATGCCTGCCCTATGCTTGGAAACATTTTGGTCTTTATTTTGCTTCATTGTTGCGTTCATCTGTCTCTGCTCCAAGTATGCACTTTGAGTCCCAGTGCCGTGTCATACATTTTTCTTTAGTGGGTTTCGTTTTTCATTTTTTGAATGATTTGGTTCTTCCTTTAGACTATAAATTTTAGAGTCAGTTTAAGTTAATTATAACAAACCTTAATGAGGTTTTGATTAGAGATACTCTTTTATAGGCTAATTAAAAGTTTGCTTTTAATTTGACATTCATTGATAAGAATTGAATATCCAGTTCTTGTTCATAAATGTAGTATAGGTGTTTCATTGTTCATTCATATCTTGAGGGGTTTTTTAGTAATGTTTTATGATGTTATTTAAATCTTTTTACATGTGTTTTGATAGATTCATTTTTAGGGACTTTTATGTTTTATTGTTTGTGAATTTATTTTTAAAATTAAATTTTCTGATGAGTTATTGCTAGCACATAAGAACACTCTTGTTTTGGAGCCGCTGAGAGTGTGTGCTGGTCTTTCAGAGGCTCTGGCTTCAGTACCCAGCATTCCTATTAGGCAGCTCACAACTGCCTGTAGCTCCAGCTCTTGGGAACCCTATGCCCTCTTCTGGATTATGTCATCATCTGCAGTACACATGCACGTTCCCACATACAAATGCAGACACATATATGCATAATTAAGATAAAATAGATCATACGCAATAATGTTCTTGAGATTTGCAATTTGTTTTTTTACATCCAGCAACATTTGTTTGATAGTCTGCAGACAGAACTTCCTCCCCTTCTCTCCCTACCCCCACCTCTCTCTGTGTTTGTGGTATGTATAGATGTTCATGCAGGTGTGTGCACATGTGCATGCCTGTGTGTGGAGGCTCTATACATACTCATTGCTCTCCATATAATTTTTGAGACGGGATCTCTCTCTTAACTCAGAACTCATGAACTCTGCTAGACTGGCCAGCTGACCAGCACAGGGGTTCTGGATACATAAGTCTCTGTGCTTGGCCTTTACTTAGATGCTGGGGATCCAAACTCAGGTTCTCTTGCTTGCAAAGAAGCACCTTACTGATTGATCCCCGTCTGCAGACCATTGTATTGCCTGAAAGTAATGGTGATGCTTGGCTTCTAATTCTAGTCTTACTGTGTTTCCTTATTGTGGCTGGTTTTTTTTTAAATTTATTTTAACATTTATTTATTTATGTGGGGTGCACATGCCACAGTATGTCAATTCTCTTCTATCATGTGGTTCCCAGGAATCAAACTCAGGTCATCAGGTTTGGTGGCAAGCACCATTTAAGCCATCTTTAGGGCCTGTTATGTTGACTAGAACTTTTATAAAAACAGTGACAGAACTGGGATTAGCAGGCGCTTTTGTTTTACTGAGTGTAAAGAGAGTATGGTTATAGTGTTTCATTAATGGTTCTATATAGGTTTTAATGGCCATGCTATTTCAAGTTTTCACAATGTTCTTAGTGCTATGCCTGATACCACATAAGGCAAGAGAGAGAAGGGAAAGGGAGAGAGGAAGGGGGGAGGGAGGGAGAGAGAGAGGGAGAGAGAGAGAGAGAGAGAGAGAGAGAGAGAGAGAGAGAGAGAGAGAGGGAGAGGGGAATAATGCAGTTTGGCTCAGGAAAATGTAAGTATTATGTGTATTTATAGTACATACACATTTACATACAGTTTAGATCATGTATATCATCATTAGACAAATGGACTGGTGAAAAGTGTTCTCTATAAATAGAAAGTTGTTGAGTTTAAGGTTTTTTAGTTACATATTGAGTTCAAAGCCAGACATGAGACTGGTTGTCTTAAACAAAAACTAAAAAGAGAAGCAACAATAAATTAGAAAAAAGAAATGATCTGGGAGCTGGGCAGGATGATCCAGGCCTGGAATCCTAGCAGGAGGTTGAGGCAGAAGGATGGAGAGCTTGGTACCAGCTGGGTCACATAGCAATAAGAGATTGTCTCAAAAGCCAAAGCCCAACCAACCAAGCAATAAAATGCTATTCTATTCCAGGGAACTGACTTTAACACAACGTGTGTGCACTGTTGTGTGTTTGAAGCTGTACCTGAAGAATGTGATTCTTGTTCTAGGGCCTTCGTTTGATAATTTAATATCTGTGCTATCTTCATCTTAACTGTTGTTAAGATGTTGTCCTATTTAAGTTGATATTTCTGGTTCTTGCTAGGGTGAGAATTTTGTTTTTAAAAATTAAAGTCAGGAATTTGGTTTATTATGCTGTGAGGTTCTTGATCTTACTTTAGGGGGGAATGACCCCTGTTTCTGCCATTTTGGGGTAAAACAGCAAGTCTTCCTCTTTACCTTTTTGGGTATGTAATTGGAAAGGGTCTCTGTGTTACTGCTGGGTGGGGAAGATGTCAGGGCTCTGTAGCTTGCTTGTTGATGCTGGGGTAGCTGGGTGACCTCAGCCATTGTTTAGGTAAACTCTACCACTGAGCTAGCTTCTCCTCTAGCCCAAGTTCTGTGCATCTTTATTGTTTTACTTGGATTCCATTCCCTGCCATCTAACTGTTAAAAGAAGTGCCATTTCTGCCTCCTACTTCTTCCCTCCCTCCTTCCTCTCTATCCCCTGCCCCCTCACCACAAAAACAAACAAACAAAAAACTTAGCTCTGTTATGACCTGGGCTCATACTACTTAGAGTTAGTTTTCTGGGAGGGATAAGATTTACTTTATTGTCATTTAAATTTTTGTTGTCCTCCGTCATTTCCTGTTAAAGTGTTAGGGTGTTTTTTGTTTTTTGGTTTTTTTTGGTGTGTGTGTGTGTGTGTGTGTGTGTGTTTCGTATGTGTGTCTGTGCGTGCTTGGGAGGCGAGTATGGCTTTTCTTTTTCTTTTGGTTCATGTTTTGCCCTCAGATTCTTGGCAAACTTGAGTGATGTTATGAATTGTAGGGTCTTTCTTTTTTCACCTCACATTCTGTTATTGTGGCTTGACAGTTTAATATATGTCTGTACACCAAATTAATTCCTTGCCCACAGAGGTCATAAGAGGGCATCAGATTGTCCTGGAACTGTAATTACAGGTGTGTGGTTGTGAGCCACCATATGGGTGCTGGGCATAAAACCCAGGTCATTTGCAAGAGCAGCAAGTGTTTTAACCACTGAGCATCTCTCCAGGTCCTTCTTGTATACTTCTCTTTTCTCTATTACTTCTTGATGCTCTTCTGAGAAACAAAAAGACATCCACTTCACTCTTAAATGCTGTTTTAATTCTGTCTTCGTAATAATTGGAGGGTGTCAGAAAATCCATTTTTTAGTAATAATTGTACATGTATGTTTACTTGTTCAGAATAATGGTTTACATTTACTTATTTAGTATTATTAATTAGTATAATTTTTGGGGTGTGTGTGTATGTGCCACAGTGTGCACAGACATCAGAGGACAACCTGCTGGAGTCAGTTTTGTCTTTCTACTACCTTGGTCCTGGAGATTGAACTCATGTCACCAGGCTTGGTGGCAAGTGCCTTTATCACTGAGCCATCTTGTTGTCCCTGGAATAATTTTTAAGATAGATCTACAGCAAAGCTAATATACAATGTGAGACAGGTCTATAGTTGGGCTTGTTTTAAGTGGAAGTAATGGGTGTCCAGCCTGGCGCCTGTGGACTGCGTGGGGCTGCCTGCAGTTTAGGATGATGAGGCTGACACAAAGTTACAAACTCCCTTAACTCAATTGTGCTGTTCTTAACTGTGAGCTTTGTAGATGACAGAAGCCAGACACAACCTGTTAGGGCAAATGAATTTGAGAGTAGCAGGCTAGAATGCTTTAACTTGCGCAAAAATTTGAATTTTGTTTTGTTATCTTCCTTCCCACCCCCATCATTGGAAAGCCAATATGTTTAGTATTTAGAAACAATACCCACTGTGGCCCTGATGCCCAGGGTCAGCTGTGTCCTGCTTTGGCTGACAATCTCAGGCCCACTCATGGGTAGCCTGTGAGTTGCTGGCATGGAGCTGCTGCATGGGATTCTGAAAGGCCACTGAGTAGCTCTCTTTGGTACCTATGCAGATTTAGTGATACCACGCACACAGAGGAACAGCAGAGTGCTCGGTCAACCTAAGTGCCTTCTGTTTCAGGGATCTGTGCATGCCTGCCCCCAGAGACTCACATTTTCTGACTCGCGGTTTCCACAGTCTTGTTGGTGGACTGGTTAGCATCCATTGTGGGAATTCATTAATGGAAGTATGGCGGGCCATTGGCTGTTGAGAACATGCCTCCAGTTACCAGGTTGGCAGGGAGAGTTCACAGGGAGGGGATGACATTCCACAGAGACCTGATGGGCAGAAGGAGGAGTTGAAGGGAGCTCTGATTGTGAACAGGGGTTAGGAGTGTCAATGCAAATCGAATCTTTATGAAGCATTTCACAGTTTTATTAGATGTTAAATTCTGGAGCGAGGTTTATACAGTTATTTATTACTAAGTATAGTTGCAACTATGTACTGTTAAGTTCTTCTGTGATATGGTTGTTTGAATATTGTATTTCTCTTTCTACAACAGGTACCAGCCCACAGACTTGTAGTGTTTCATTTTAATTGAAAGCCACATCTCCCCCCTCTATAATTAGACTATATATTTAAAAAACTATTTGATGTCATTTTATTAAAATGACTTAAGAGCATATAAGCATTATTTTTCAGTTTCCCTTCCTCTTTTATGTTGTATAAAATTCTGTTCCCTCCAAGCTGTATTTTACAGTCAATATGTGGCAGGTGTAAGGCCCGTAACATCACCTGGTTTCTCCAAATGAGGTTGATTAATGACATCGCTTCTGTGCTGACATTAAAAACAGTTCCCTTGCATTATGCTGAGATGATATTGGAAAAGAGTTGTTTGTTTCTCTGTTATTTCATGTGTTCATTGTCTCCCGTGAGCACCCCAACCCCAGATAAAGCCTTAGCAATCACCATTTACTGTAAAGACACACAGATTATGTTATCTGTTCTTGATAATTCAAATAACACGTGGATAGTGATGGTATCTTTGTGAAAGATAAAACTTTTTTCCCCTCCTTCAGGTATTGCCATCAGAGAATCTGCAAAGGTAGTTGATCAAGCCCAAAGGAGGGTGTTGAGAGGAGTTGATGACCTTGACTTTTTCATAGGGGATGAAGCTGTCGATAAACCTACCTACGCTACCAAGGTAAAGCTGTGCCAGCAGGTCTGCTTGTGTGAGTGCAGAGCCGAGGAGGGAACTGTACCTGTGAGCTGTGGACTGTGGTTTTGTTCCTATGCTTGGGTGGAGCTGGTTAGCTGAACAGAGAGGCTTGTTTCTGAGTGGAGAACACGTGAGTTAACAAAGGCCTGAGTCGCACAGCCGTCAGCAGTGCCCTCGAGGAAGGCCTGTCTTTCCTGGGAGCTGCAGGTTGACTAATGCACCTGCCAGATTTGGAAACTTGCAGACTTGAACAATTAAGATGCACTACTATTAAAAGCAGGTGCATCTTTTAAAATAAATTAATTTTTAAACTTAGCATACAAAGTGATGGATTGCATTATGACATGTTTGTACATCCATGTCATTTTACTCTGTTCTTACCCCAATTTCCTCTAATCACTTCTTGACTTCTCTCTCTCCCTGCCCACTCTTGCTGGTTCACTCTCTTCCTCCAGATTTTTCTCCTTTCTGCTCTCATGACACACACATTCCATTATTCTCTTTTTCTCCCTCTTCTTGTAAGATGACTTCCTCCCCATTCATGGTACCCTTTAACTTTCATGCATCACACCCCAACACAGACATACACACTCACAGAAAGAGAGGAGAGAGAGAGAGAGAGAGAGAGAGAGAGAGAGATAGTAATTTAAATCTAGGTTCCATATATGAGAGAAAACATGCAATATTTGTCTGAGTCTGGCTTTTTTCATTTACCTTAATAATCTCCAATGGCATTCATTTTCCTGCAGTTGTCATGATTTTATTTTTTATGACTAAATAAAATCCCATTGCATATAGGTACTACATTTTAAAAGAATCCATTCATCTGTTGATAGACATCTAGCCTGCTTCTATTTCTTAGCCACTGTGAATACACAGTGGTCATTATAGATGTGCATATAGCTCTGTAATTTATTGACTTGGAGTCCTTCAGGTATATGCTCATGCGTGGTCTCCATGAGCTTTACGGTAGTTCTGATTTTTCAAAAGATTTATTTATTTATTATGTATACAGTGTTCTATATGCATATATGCCTGCACTCCAGAAGAGGACACCAGATCTCATTACAGATGGTTGTGAACCATCATGTGATTGCTGGGGTTGAACACAGGACTTCTGGAAGAGCAGCCAGTGCTCTTAACTGAGCCCTCTCTCCAGCCCTGGTTTTAGTTCTTTTTAGGAACCTTCACACTAACTTCTATAGTAGTTGCCTCAGTTTTCAGTCCCACTAGCCCTGTGTAATAGCTCCTGTTTCTCCACTTGTTCACCAGCAAAGCAGGCCTTTCTTCTGTAAAAACAGAAGGACCAGAGAGAGTCACGTGGTGGATGAGCTCTGCCCGCTGCCATCCAGGTAGTTCTGTGTACTTAGAGGCGAAGCAATCAATTACAGTACCTGACTTGGTCTCTTGTTAAAGTGTGTTGTTGAAATGTGATTCACCATGAGCCTCCTGCCAGAAGGCCTTTATTCTGTTGGGCTGCACAGCCTCCTCTGCACTTGTTGATCCTTTCCAGTTCTTACTATCTGGATACATCTTGCTTCCTTTTGCTCCAGTGGCCTATACGACATGGCATCATTGAAGACTGGGATCTTATGGAAAGGTTTATGGAACAAGTGGTCTTTAAGTATCTTCGTGCTGAACCCGAGGACCATTATTTTTTAATGGTGAGTATTGGAGTCAAGAGGAATATACTCCCATGCATTCCAAATTACCTAGATTGTTAAACACGAAAGTCCTTCTAAAAACTTACTTAGATTTTTAAACACAAAGTTCCTTCTAAAGGCTTTCACATGAATCGGGCTGCTTTAGGAGAAAATACCAGAAAGCTATATATATATAATAAAATAATTTTATTATCCGGAACCTAAATGACTTATTACTCTGCAGAGCAGGAAAGCCAGAGTCTGGCTGCCTTGGGCTGCTCATTTCAGCTGCTCGGAGATGGACCCATCTTTTAGTGTGACCTCTTTTTTTGGCTCTCGGGTACCCCAGGATGGCTGTCCAACTTTCTGTGCTGCCTCTTCAGAATCTTCACTAAGCCTTTTCCTGCCATCTAGAAGCCATTCTTAGGGACCTTCCCAGTGGTTTTGCCCCATGTGCCTGAGCTGTCTGTGGGTTTCTTAGACTGGGAGGAGGGTAAGTACTATGACAGACTTCCAGCACAGGGTCTGGAGGGGGAGGCATGGCTTGTGTGGGAAGCTGCTGTGTCCTTGGGAAGTAAGTGGATGCTGTGCCTATTCTATTGCAGAGAAACCTCAGCCAAGACTTACTTTTCCAGTGTTTAGCTCTTATTATAAAAGGGAGCTGAGCTGAGTCTGCACCCTGATTATTGTACTTAAGTATTGTGTCAAACAAAATAGCACAGAGAAATGAGAAGAAATACCTTTGGGATCTATGGGATCTCATTGTTCTATTCAACATGTTTCCTTCCATAGAATATTCTTTCTACCTTAAAAGCAACCTCATGCATTAAATGATTGCTTCATAAATAGCAACTCTGAGCTGGGCGGTGGTGGCGCACGCCTTTAATCCCAGCACTCGGGAGGCAGAGGCAGGCGGATCTTTGTGAGTTCAAGACCAGCCTGGTCTACAAGAGCTAGTTCCAGGACAGGCTCCAAAGCTACAGAGAAACCCTGTCTCGAAAAACCAAAATCAAAAAAAAAAAAAAAAAAAAAAACCAAAAAACCAACAAACCCCCAAAAAACCATAAATAGCAACTCTGTAAAGATAAGCTGCATATTAAAACTTACATGAATTAGCTTTGAATTTTTCTATGCAAATACATTATCAGATGGTAATTCTTTCTAATGTTTTACTACATGTGCTCTTTAGAATTGTCTGGTGGTGGCTTATGGCTTTAATCCCAGCACTGGGGAGGCAGAGGCAGGCAGATCTCTGTGAGTTCAAGGCTAGCCTGGACTACAGAGCTAGTTCCAGGACAGCTAGAGCTGTTACACAGAGGAACCCTGTCTTGGAAAACTAAAAGAAGTAACTATAAGGTTAGTAGTTACGAAGTCTATATATTTAATGTATATTAATTATTATTATGTTATAATAAAATGTAATATAGTATTATATTAGAAAGTAGTGGGACTGGAGAGATGGCTCAGTTGTTAAGAGCACTGACTGCTCTTCCAGAGGACCTAAGTTCAATTCCTAGCATTCATGTGGTAACTAACAACTGTCTGTAACTCTAAGAGCCGACACCCTAGCACAGACATACATGCAGGCAAAACACCAATACAAATAAAATAAAAATAAACAAATTATTAAAAGAAAAACAAAGTGGTAACTACAATACTAATAGTTATGGTGTCTATATTATTTAGTGCTTATTATTATACTATAATAAAATATATTAATATATAATAATTATTTAGAATTACATTAGGATTTTAATTATATTAATCAAGGCAAACCTTTAAAGGTGCTCTGACCTCTCCCTCAGGTGTATCTTTAAACTCGGAATGTCAAGTGTGACTCCTGTGTTTTATAGGCCTCTGTCTTTCCTGAACACACACAGTGGTTGTATTAAATAAACAACCAGGTAACTGACAGCATGTGAGTTACCTGGTTTTATGTGTGGCCAAAACATATCTCAGATTCCATCTGCTAGGGTTAACACTTTTCCTGTTCTAGCTTATCACTAACTACCTGCTGGATAGGGTTTTAGGGCCAGGCACCATGCCCAGCTGCTTCCTTCTGCCTGCTTCAGCTTCATGTACCAGGGCCTCTCCTCAGCCTCTAATTAAAGGGCATCTAACCTAAGGCCTATGGAGTAAGTGCAGATGCATATCACAGGACAGTTTTCCTGAGGAAGAAAAAGAGAAGAAAATGGAAAGCCACATAGAGTTTCTTTCTGTTTCTGTTTTCTCTTCCTCCTCCTCTCTCTTTTACTCTTTATTCCTCTGTCTCTCTGTCTCTGTCTCTGTCTTTCTCTTTCTCTCTCTCTCTCTCTCACACACACAGACACACACGTCCTTCCCTGGGTTAGCTGGCATATCTATAAACTGGTAAAAATATAATCCTTGTCAGGAAAAAATAGGTGGTGTTTTCTGCGAACCTAGAGAAATCCATTTTCAGGACACTATGGCAACTTTGAAGAACTGACTAGAATATTTAACTAGAGGGCCTGTGAGATGGGGAGTGAAGAAGGACGATGTGGGGCCATGGTGTGCTAGTAAGAGGTGGAGCTGGGTGACTGGGCTGGGTGATTTTGAGAGTGGAGAGGCTAGACATTGACATGTGTGTTTGTGTGTGTGTATGTGTGTGAGAGTGACACACACACATTCTCTTACTGTTCTGAAACTTACCAAGTAGCCCAGGCTTGACTGACAAGCCCAAGCCACCTAATTCCATGTTCCAGTTCTGGGATTATAGGCATGTGCCACCACACCCAATTTATTTTCCTTTCCTTTCTTTTCCTTTTCTCTTTCTTAAATTGGGTTTTTGATTAGCAAACGAAATGGATTTCACTATGACAGCTTCATACGTCTACATCATGCTCTGAAATTCCCTGGACTGTTGATAGTCTTGGTTATGGTTTCTATTACTGTAATGAAAACATGCAAAAAAACAAGTTGGGGAGGAAAGGGTTTATTTGGCTTACACTTTTGTATCACTGTTTATCGTTGCAGGAAGTCAGGATAGGAACTCAAACAGGGCAGGAACTTAGAGGCAGGACCTGTTGCTTACTGGCTTGCTCATTATGGCTTGTCCAGCCTGTTTTCTTATAGAACTCGTGACCACAGTGGTCTGGGATCTCCCCCATCAGTCACTAATTAAGAAAATATAGCTGGATCTTAAGGAGACAATTTTTCAATTGAGTGTCCCTCCTTTCACAGATAACTCTAGCTTGTGTTGAGTTGACATAAAACTTGCTAACATATTAATGCTGGTTCAGACATGCTCTTCCTGAATGTGGGATGTCTCTCTGTATGCTGTGATTGTTTTGTTACCATTGGTTAATAAAGAAGCTGATTTGGCCAATAGCCAGAAAGAATAGAGCCAGGCAAGAAATCCAACCAAAGATATAGGGAGAAAGAAAGCAGAGTAAGGGAGACACCAGTAGCTGCCTGAGATGCAAACTGTGAGGTGTCAAGCCACAAAACTCATAGTAAAATATAGAATAATAAAAATGGGTTAATTTAAGTTGTAAGAGCTAGTTAATAATAAGCCTGAGCCATCAGCCAAACTTGCATAATTAATAAAAAGCCTCTGAGTGTTTATTTGGGAATGGAGAGAAACCTTCAGTTACATTTCCTAATCCAGTGACCACTGGTTTGCTCAGTCTGTGCTGGTCCACCTGCCCCCAAGCGTCTAGCATGTTGTCATTTCCTCTCCTGCTCTCTTTTCATTGAGTGTTTATGTTTTAAAAATGGTTTCAGATTGGCTTAGTAGGTAAAAGTGCAAGCTTGATGGCCAGAACCCTCAATGAAAGGAGAAAGCTGATGCTCCAGAGTTATCCTCTGATGTCCACTGGTGTATGTGACACTTGTGTATCTGTGCTCATGTGCACACATATACCAATAATAGTAAAGCATTTCTCCACTACAGTCATAGAGGCTTTAAAGGCGGAACTAATTCTAGGTATATGTATTCAGTTTTTTATCTCATGGAGAAATATAGGTTTTTTTCATAATACTAATTAATTACTCATTTTGAATAAATACCAGGTGGTAATTTTACTATTGCTATGAACTATATAATGCTGTGTAGTTTCCTTTTATGTGATATTCTAATCATATGCTTCAATATTAAGACAATAAAAAGACTTTGATCTTGTGTAATTGTTTGGGAATGTTTTATTCAAGTGTGTCTTCCAAAGAAATAATTCCCATGCCTTTGGTGATGAACACAGAAGAAGTGGAAGACCAAGGAGGAAATGGGTTATGAGGACATAGCCTTAAGAATACCGACTTTGGGTCAAGTTGTGGTGAAGCACACCTTTTATCCCAGCACTCAGGAGGCAGAGGCAGGTGGATCACTCTGAGTTTGAGGCCAGCCTGGTCTACAAAGTGAGTTTCAGGATAGCCAGGGCTACACAGAGAAACCCTGTCTTGAAAAACAAAACAAAGCAAACAAACAAAAAGAATACTTTGATTCCAGACCCAGAGAACGGGAGTACATAGCAAATACTCCCTGACAATGAACTAGAGAGTCTAATTCTTCAAAGATAGTGAGTTGTGATTGGTAGCCAGTGATTGGAGCCTAAAAATAGTAGTTTAAACAAGGCAGGGTTTCAGTTTTTTTTTTTTTTTTTAAATCAGCTTATGGCAGGCGTTGGTCTGGTGTCATGAGGGATTTCTCTTCCCTAGAGTATTTACTGTTTGGCTTCCCTAATGAGGATGCTGACTATTTTAAGGCATTCCCTTATTCTAAAGGAGGAAGGAGGGGTAAAGGCAAAAAGGGTCTACTGTTTGGTATCAGCTTTTGTATCTCACTGGCCAGAGCTTAGGTACTTAGTCATCCTTGTCTACAAAGAAGTCTAGGTTATACTTTTTGTCTGGACCCCTGTTGCCATTTCCAGTATCAACCAATGACTAATCAGTCATGACCACACAGGGCTAATAAAGTACAGCTCATACTGCCTGCCAGGGTGAGGCAGTTCACAGGTCTGAAGACAGCAGCTCGAATAGAGCTCAGCTGCTCTCATGCCTTCTGCTGTATTCTGTCCATCTTGAGTATCCTATATCAGGGACTTGGTGACCAGGAGTACCATGGTCATGCTCTGTCTGCTCCAGTTCTGTGATGGGTTTACTTCTGCTCAATGCTTGGTCTGTGGCTAAGGGTGTTGCATTGCTATGTGAGGGGGTATGTAGGTGCTGGTCCAAAGTCTCACCAGGGTGTAAGCTTCCTTCCTGTAATCATAGAGATGAAGGGAGGAATCAGAATGTCTGGAAATAATGTCTATGCCTTTCTCAGTCATATCCTGTTAACATAGACATGGTTAACATTTATTAGTTTCTCCCTTTTCACCCATGTTTTTATATTTTATGTACAGTATTACACTCCATTTTCTTGTTTATGTCTTTGTTTTTTGTTTGTGTGTGCACTGTATGTGTGCTCATGTGGAGGTCAGAAGACAACTTGAAGGAGTCAGTTCTCTCTCTCTTCCATGTGGGCCCTGGGAATTGAACTCAGGTTGTCAAGCTTGGTGGCAAGCATCTTCACACACTGAGCCATCTTTGGTGGCCCTTGCTCCTTTTTATTTGCAGTTTCTCTATTAGTTACTTTTCTATTGCTGTGATAAAACACTGTGACCAAAGGCAACTTAAGGAAGAGAGTTCAATTTTGGCTTACAGTTCTAGAGAGAGAAGAGTGTCTGACTGGGAGGCATGGCAGCAAGCACCAGCCATGGTGACAGGTTTGGGAAGCTGAGCGGTCACATCTTTACTACAGACAGGAAGCAGAGAGAGTAAACAGGAAGTGAGTGGGGCTGTGAGATCTCAAGGCCCAGTCCCAATGATGCACTTCCTTTAGCAAGGCTGCATCTTTGAAACTCTCCAGAAGCTTCACCTATGGGGTCTGTGTTCAAGTTCAGGAGCCCATGGGAGACATTTCTCTTCAAACCACCAGTTCCCATAACCATGAGCATCACAGTTGTACGGCTAGCTAGCCAGCAGCTGGCTCTTCTCTGTTTTGTACTTGTTCTGTTTTTAGACATCGACTTCTGCTTGTGATCGCTAAGAAACAGTATAATCTTGTGGATAAAGGGATACAGTTTTTGTTTGTTTGTTGTTGCTGTATCACTATATAGCACTGGCTGGCCTGGCACTCCCTATATAGACCAGGCTGGCCTCCAACTCATAGATCTGTCTGCCTCTGCCTCCTGTGTGCTGGGAGAAAAGGTGTGTGCCACCACGCACAACTCTATGTATCATGTTATTCTTAGAGCATTCTCTCTCTCTCTTTCTCTCTTTTGAGACAGAGTTTCTCTGTGTAGCTTTGGTGCCTGTCCTGGAACTCATTTTATAGACCAGGCTGACTTCAAACTCATAGAGGCCCACCTGCCTTTGCCTCCCAATTGCTGGGATTAAAGGCATGCACTACCATTGCTCAGCCAAATTTTTTTTGTTAATTAAAATTTTTAAATTAAGATATATTATTTTCCCCTCCTTTCCTTTCCTCCCTTCAACCCCTCCTGTGTTCTGTTTGGGGATATTCGATCACACCATGAACCCCGAGTTTGCATTTGCATTAATTAAATAAAATTAACCTTGGGTTGGGAGGTTGAGTTAGGAACTAGTTGACAGAAAGTCATCTTAGAGCCTCAGAGGGTTTCTGGGAGAGATAGTCATAGGAAGTAGTAGAGTGCCGTTTGGAGTGGCGCAGCGTTTTCTGGGGTTTGTCAAAGTGGAAGTCCATGGGTCTTCTGTGGATGCCAGCAAGGAGAGAGGATTGACTAGTTGCTGCTCAACCTCTCTGAGCTCTTAGGTTTTCACTCCAGCCTTTGAATCTTGAGTCTTATTCATAACTAGAACGCTAGAGATTTGATCAGAGCTACCTTTGGTGGCAGTAATAGGGCCAGAGCCTGTGGGAACAGAGTTCTTGCCAGGCTGTGGCCTGAGCAGCCAGACAGACTGGTAGCTGCAGAGTTGCCATTGCTGACTGAGATAGCAGTAGATTAAGGTGTAGCCAGTGTGCAGAGGTGAGAACAACAGTGTTCCTTTGCTCCAGTCCCTCCAGTGTGCCCATTACTCTCTCAAATTCATTCCTTCTACTATTGCTATTATTACATGCGTAAATGCATAAATATAACATGCCGAGTCCATTTAATGTTGCTTTTATGTGCACAGTTTCAGGGCTGACCACTTGGTATTGTAGCCAGTAAGGGGGCTCATCCCTGGGAAAATCTAATTCTTCCTCTCTCAGCAGTGGTTAGTAGCGTGTCTGTGGTAGAGCCTCATGAGAGTTCCCTCTTGCACATCAGCATGTGTGTTGATATTGTTTGGGTCTTGTTTAGGCAGCCATATTTTTTCAGTACCATGGGTGAAGCTTCCGGGTCATTTCTAGGAGACACAATCTCAAAGCAAATTTCCTGGTCCCTTGGCTCTTACAATCTTTCTTTGCCTTCTTCTTTGATGCTCCCTGAGCCTTAAAGAGTGCAGGAGTTGTGTGGTAGGTGTATTTGTTGTGGCTGGATTTTGACCAGCTGTGGTTTTCTGTGATGGTCTCCGTCTCCTGTGAAAACAAGCTTCTGATAGGGGAACGAGAGCGACACTCACCTGTGGGTGTAAGGATAAGGGTTTAGAATGCAGTTGGGAGTTAGCTGTTCTAGTAGAGTGTTGCTAGCAGGTTCTCCTCTAAGATCCATGACCTCAGTAGCCTCAGGTAGTTGGCTAGGTCTTCAGTACTAGGCTGTTGGGAAGGCCTTAGGTCCAATTAGAGGGCTGTTAGTTACCGAGATGTCTGAGTGCCACTCTTTAGGACTGTCTTGCGGGGCTGGTCATTCATAGGCGTCACAGTTGGGTAGGGCTATTAATTGCTAACCTCCTTTGGCAGTTTGCATAGCGCCTTCTGATACTATGAAGCTAGTCCTCAGGGAGGAGGCTTCATCTGAGCATTCTTTGTTTAGAGATAATTAGGGTTTAATTTTGGGATCTCGAGCAGGAGCAGTGTTGCGATTGTGTACAGTGTAACACCTCGCCTCACCCTGAGAGTACATAAAAGGCCTTTGCAGCATTAATTGATTTCCTGAGTTTATACACAGTTAAAGATATTTTGGTTTTGCAAAATGCTGGATTGACATTGTGGCCAGATACCAAATTATTGGGTTATCCTTCCTGCCATGGAGACTCTTAAGTATGACACTGTGTGCCACAGTTAAAGTAGCCATTCTGAAGCCAGAGGCTTTATTCCCTGCTTGAAGTGTTAGTGGCATGCTTTGCTGTCTTGACAGGATGCCACAGACAAAGAGGCTTAAATAGAGAGGCTTATTTATTTTTTCGTAGTCCTGGAGGCTGCACATTCAAGATTAGGGAGGTACAGCCAGGATGGTTCCCGGCCAGGACCTCTTCCTGGCTTTTGATGGCTATGTTATTACTTGGCCTCTTCTCTGTGCTAATGCGTGTAAGAAGGGAGGTGTAGTCTGACTTTTGGTTGGGACTGCTGACTCCCCAATAATGACATGGAGACTTTATTATTAATTATAAAAGCTCAACTGATAGCTTAGGCTTTTTTATAACTAGTTCTTATAACTTAAATTAACCCATGTCTTTTAATTTACATCCTACCACGTGGCTTTTACCTGCACCCATTTTGTGTGTCCGACTCATTCCACATCTGACTGGCTACTCCTGGTAGCCTTCTACTTCCCAGTGTTCTCTCTGCCCTGAAATCCTGCCTAGCTATTAGTTGTTTAGTTTTTTATTAAACCAATCACCATGACATATATTCACATAGTATAAAGGAATAGTCCACATCAGGAAGGGAGGGGCAGAGAGAGGGAGAGAGGAAAAAGGAAGGGAGAGAAAGAGGGAGGGGAGACTTGTGAGTTAGGATTTTAATGCGTGAATTTTGGGGGATTCACAATTCAGTCCATAGTAAAGGCAATGTGGGCTTTTTGCCAAAAGCTCCAGAACATTAGATTATTTTTGTAGTTTATGTAAATATATGATGTAGATTTTTATTGTTTTGGGAAAGTACAGCACCTCGTTTTAATGTGGTTGTTGTTTGATGATTTTTATCCTATCTGATAACACTGTTTTAAAAAGGATTTGGCTTGTTGACAGTCTCTCAAGATTTTCTTCTGCTTTGTTTTCATATCGTTCTAGGTGTACACTTGGTATCCTTTACTCAAAATGCATGCAGCCAGAAACTTTCAGATTTCTGGAGTTTGGAAAGCTTGACCATACATAATGAGATATCATGGGGTTAGGACTGAGGTCTAAGTGCTAAATACATTATGTTTCATAAAGATCTGTACACATGGCCAGAGGGTAATTTCATGCAGTGTTTTTAGTGTACCTGTGTATTGACTGACACCTGTCATGTAAGATCTCTGTGACGTCAGGTTGGTGATCAGAGTTTCAGGTTGGGGCATCTTAGGTGCTTCCCCTGTATGTTTTTGTTTTTGTCTCAATTTGTGTTTTGATTACTTTTATCTTTCTTTTAGCATTTTTATGTAATATTAGCCGTTAATATTTGCTTTCATTGCATGTGTGAGTGTAGGCTCAGGAGGTCGTTGCCCTGGGGACATGGCAGCCATCCTGGTGTGTGGTGGGTTGAGCCTGCCACTGCGACTGTGAGTGCCAGCTGGGAGGAAACTGCTGTTGCTTCAAGCAGCAGCTTGCCCTCTGCTTGTTCTTTGGAGAGCTCATCTGTCTCTGGTCTGTGTACTAGGAAAAGCATCATGAGTCTTCATCCTTGGCTGTATTCAGGAATACATGCCTTTGGCATCCTGCATCATGGTTCTTGGTTCAGGGATGCTCGGTGAAATGTGGGTAATGAATGAGCTCCTCTTTTTCTGTGACTTGTTGAACTTTGAACTTTGGGTGAGTCCTGATACCAGCAGCCCCATAGAGTCAAGGCTTTTGAGACCCACAGTCAGATACCTTTAACTGGTTACCTTTAGTGAACCCTGACTTTGCAACTTGGGAGTTCTCTAATTCCCTGTCCAGCAGGCCTTTAGGTTAGCCTTTTATAATTCTGATGTAGTTAATATGAAATTTGAGAGAACACTAAATCTAACATTTTCTTACAGACAGAACCTCCACTGAACACACCAGAAAACAGAGAGTACCTTGCAGAAATCATGTTTGAATCGTTTAACGTACCAGGACTCTACATTGCAGTACAGGTAAAAACAGTATTGTCTTTCTGATTCTCACAGTAATCCCAAAACCTTCTGTGCTCAGACTGGGCTAGACATTTCTCTTTTCTCTCTCTTGGTGTATACCCCATCACCAAGCTATTTAGGTTTGAATCAAAACACCATAAAGAATCTTGCATGTAATTTATTTATTTATTTATTTAGTTTTTTTGAAAGAGGATTTCTCTGTGTAACCACGATGGCTGTCCTAGAACTTGCTTTGTAGACCAGGCTGGCCTTGGACCTGCCTCTGCCTCCCAAGTGCTGGGATTAAAGGCTATGCCACCACTGCCCGACTCTGTAGTTTATTTTTATATAACTACCACTGATATAAAGTTGGTCTGGCTCTACAGTTTTCCCATGTAGAGTCTCATGTGTTTGGGTGTCAAGTTAGAGGTGTAGATGTGCTTTTTTGTTTTTGTTTTTATTTTTTAAGCATTTTACACTTACTCTGGGTCACTGTAAGTATAAGAAACAACAAACAAATAAAATGAAAAGACAGCACAGACAGCATAACATCCACTGGAAAACAAAACAATCTCAAGCAATGATCCTACCACTTAGTAGGGTGAGGCAGGAGGATCTAGGTCAGCCTGGGCTATATCTGTCTCACTCACAGAGCAAACAAAAGCTAAAACAAAGTAAACGCCTTGGGAGAGCCCTTGATTAGGCTCCATTAGCTCCATGAACTCTTGCTCCAAGAGGCCCGGCGCTCCTGGGAGCTCCCAGAGCTCATCTTGAAGACTCTTGTTCTTGGCTCACAGTTTTATTGTTGCTTTGGTAGTTATATACAAGGGAGCTGGTGGGAGTCTTGAGGAATAACTGAGATGAATCTTAATCCAAAATTACCTGAATAATAGTACTTCCTTCTGAGAAAGAAGAATTCCACAGAGAGATGCATTTTGTAGGTGCTGTACTCTCCCCATGATGAATCATAGTGCTTGTTCACACAGTAAAGGCCCCACCCATTCCCACAGAAGAAATACTAATTCTATTCTCTCCCAAGACATACATAGTGTATAAAGCAGTACTCAGAAAGACTGGATTATTATTATTATTATTATTATTATTATTATTATTATTATTATTTATACAAGGCCTTGCTCTATAGCCTACTCTGGGCTCAAACTCAGGGTGGTCCTCCTGTCCTAACCTCTTGAGTGCTGTGATGAATGGTGTTTGCCACTATATCCCACAAGGCCTAATGGTTCTTAAGATGGTCTGTACGTCAACCTCACCCAGAATATGCTTTAAATTCCTGGGTTGGAGAGATGGCTCAGTGGTTGAGAGCATTGGCTGCTCTTCCAGATGTAATATTAAGCAACCATGTGGTAGCTCACAACAGGCTGTAATGAGATCTGGCTCCTTCTTCTGGCCTGCCGGCATACATGCAGACAGAACACTGTGTACATACTAAATAAATAGATCTTTTAAAAAAGTAAAGTTTAAATTCCTGTGTTCCATCTTGGCCTGGCATTGGGCTGGATAGTTCCTTGCTGTAGCGTGTCCTGTGCACTGCAGAGTTTAGAGCAGCAGCCAGCCTCCTCTCCGACAGTAATTGTTAATAGTGAGCAATGGCAGAAGTGGCCAGATGTTCTGTGAAGAGCAGAGTTCCCCCTGGCTGAGAACCACTGTCTTGTATCTACCCGATCAAAGTTTCTGCATGGAGGTCTCATCACTTGTGAGAGAAGAGCTCCATGTGGGCCGAGTTAGGGAGAGCACTTGCCCAGCACAAAGCCCTGGGTTTGATCCCAGGGAATCAAGAAATGATTGACAAGAAATCAAGTGTTGAAGAACTTGTATGATGGAGCACATCTGAATTCCTTGGATTCTTGAGTTGGAGGCAGAAAGATCATGAGTTCAAGGCCATCCTTGGCCCATGACGAATTTGAAGCCAGCCTAGGTTACATGAGACCTCCACCTCAAACGACAGACAAATTCTGTGAACAAACCAACCAACCAACAAACCCAGGCTGTGTTTGTGGTTGCCCTTGGATCATCAGTAGATTAGAAGTGAAATCTTGGGATTTAACAGTGGAATTCCATTTCACTGTTTCTTGTTTGTAAAGCTTTGTCAAAAACCCAGCTTCTTCATTTGAAATGAAAACTGGCATGCCAGTTGACTAGGTGGGAATTGTAGTTTGGGAGATGTGGAACAGGGAAAGGGAAGTGTCTCAGACTCATTAAGTAAGACAGGTTCCCTGCAGAACCTGAGACCCTTCAGCGATGGCTGCTGACCTTCCGGGTGCCATCTCTCTTCAGAGGATGTTCAACGTTTCTCTCTAGGCAGTGCTGGCTCTGGCAGCCTCATGGACATCCCGGCAAGTTGGCGAGCGCACACTGACGGGGATAGTCATAGACAGTGGAGACGGTGTCACCCACGTTATCCCAGTGGTAAGCACAGGGTTCCTGTTTTACTCTCTGTGGCTTAAACCTGTCCTGAGGTAGAGGAGAATTGAAAAGGGCAAGGCAAAACTCAACCCTCTCTGACTTTTCATGTAATGTACTTAGAATGGCAATGGAATCCTCCCTCGCTCCCTTCCTCCCTCCCTTCTTTCCTTCATTTTTCCTTCCTTCTTTCCCTCCCTCCTTCTTTTCTTCTTTCCTTTTTTTTTTTTTTTTTTTTAAATTCAGAGACAGGGTCTTTCTAGCTGGCCTGGAACTCCCTGTGTAGATCAGGCTGGCTTTGAACTCACAGAGATTCATTTGCTTTCCTCTCAAGTGTTAGGATTTAAAAAGTATGTGCCTAGTCTTGGCACTAGAAATTTAGAAAGCCTCAGAAGGTGTTAAAGAGTTCAAAAGATGGTCATGTTTGTGCCTTTGGCAGTTTCAAAATCATGGAGCAGATTCTGTAGTCATTCTCCCCTGCCCCAAGGCTTCTGCTGTATTCCCACAGGTGCCACATTGGTGCCCCGACTCATCACCCGAGCTTGCTGCAGCCAGACCTGATTCTGGAGGCCAGAGCTGAGGGTCAGGGCATGCCCAGTGAAAGGCTTTGATCAGCTGGGGCTTTGGAGAACTTGCTCTTACCTCTGAATGTACTTAAGAGCTAAGAAAGAGAGAGCTCACATTTTGACTTGCAGAAAGCCATACAATACCTTTGGGTTTTAAGACATTAAGGCAGTGACTCCTAACTCCAATTTCAGGAGACTTTTGTGTCTTTCTTTTGGTCCAAGAAATTATTTAAAAATTATTCTTCTGAAAATAAACTAGTTACAGTGGAAAGTCAGTCATTCCTGATCACCCCCCTTAAGTTCCTCAGTAACCATGGATACAATGTTAACTACAGTTATAACACACATAAATATATGAAGTTCCTTTTAAATTTGGAGATTTTTGCTTTTGAAAAATAATATATGTATGTGCATGTTTGCATGGGAGTGCATGCCATGATCGTATGTAGTAGTCAAAGGACGACTGGGGAACTCTGTTCATTCATTCTACCATGTGGGTTTCAGGTATCAGCTCAGGTCCAGCATCTGCTAAACCATTTTACAGTCCTTAAGATTAAGTTTTGAAAGAAAAATTTTTGTAAAGGTTTATTTAGTTATATGGATATGTCTCTGTATGGGTTTGTGCATGTGAATGCAGGTACCCCCAGAGCCCAGAGGCATCAGAACCCCCGGAGCTGGAGTTATGGGTGGTTGTAAGCTGTCGGATGTCAGTGCTGGGAACAGAAAACTTCAGCCCACTGCAAGAGCGATGCATGATCTTAACCACTGAGCCATTTCTCTAGCTCCTACATCTGTTCTGAACATACATATTAGGATATTAAAAAATCCAAAGCTGAGTGAGGTGGCACATACCTGTAGGTGGATTTTTCTTTATGGGACACCATAAAGAAAATGACATGGATATTTATTATTAATTATGAAAGCTCAGCCTATAGCTTAGGCTTGTTCCTAACTAGCTCTTATAAACTTAAATTAACCCATTTTTTTTTATTAATCTGCATTCTACCATGTGGTTTTTACTTCTGTCCCATTTCATGTTCCGAATCTCTTTGTCTTCTCCACCCTTCTTCTTCCCAGAATTCTCTATGCCTGAGAATCCTGCCTAGCTATTGGCCATTTAGCTTTTAAACCCATCACAGTGAAATATCCTCACACAGTGTAAAGGAATATTCCAAACACATGCCTATAGTTCCAGCATTTGGGAGGTAAAACACAGGCGGTTCAGAAGGTCATTCTGGCTGTATACTGAGCTTAAGTTCAGCCTGGGATACGCGAGACCCTGTCTCAACCAAAGCCATGGATTTTGACATCTGCCTCCATAGGCACCTGCATGTATGTGTACATCCATGCTCATGCACATGCGCACACATAACGAACTAAAAATAAGCAAACAAAAGCACAACTAAGCCAAAACCAGGCAAAACAAGTACATTTCCTTTATTGAGAAGTGATAATCACAATTTCAGTCCAGTAACTGAAGGAGTGACATTCTGCTGTTGTTGTGTCTGCTGAAATGCTAACGTTGTGAAAGCCTTAATGGCCAGGAAGGACACTCCAAGTCTCTCTCACCCCCGCACCCCAGCCCATGTGTCCTTTCCAGGGGAGGGGTGTGTGAGCCAGACTGGGTTCCTTCAGAGCAGTCTTGCACTCTGGCTCCCAGCTGTCCCTCTGATGCGGAGCAGCAGGGCAGCTTCAGGTGTGTGGCCCCAGACCTGCATGCATTTGCTTCCCACTGTGGATGGGGCGAGGCAGATGCCTGTTCTTTAGTCACTTGTTCATTTGTCCAGGGTCGCTCAGCACCAGTGTGGCTGGAAACATTACACCTAGAACCCAGGTCCAGGGACAGGTGGTTTGTAACTTTTCACTGTGTTGTCATTTAGTTTCTTCCCCTGTTTACAAAAATTAATGTTACTGAAAATTTGGGTAAGACCATAAACAATAAGAAAACCCATTCAGACAACCATGTCATCACCTACACTGTCTTTCAAGCTTTGGTTAAGACACAGATGTTTGTATATACATGTGCACATTTTAAATTGGGGTATAATTTATATACCATATAAATAATGCTAAAGTTATATATTGCCTATAAATTAATGATACTTTTTTCTATTATGGTCAAATAGTCTATGAAAAATAATTATCTAAAGACATGGTATGTGTTGACTGAAGTTTCTGTCCCACCCAGTCCTGCAGTCATTCAGAGATGTACATTAGTTATAAACTGGCTGGCCTAGTAGCTCAGGCTTCTTATTAACTCTTCTAACATATATTAGCCCGTAATTCTTGTCTGTGTTAGCCACATGGCTTGGTACCTTTTTCGGCGAGGCAGTCACATCTTGCTTGCTCTGTGTCTGGGTCACGACTGCAGCCTGCACTTCCCTCTTCCCAGAATTCTCGTTGCCCTGCCTCTACTTCCTGCCTGGCTATGGGCCAATCAGCATTTTATTAAACATAATACAAGTGACAGGATAAAAGACCATTGTCCCACAGCAGGTGTGTGGTCCTGAAGTGACACAGTGCTGACTTTCCTGCTGCCAGGTGTGTGGCATGTTGCGTGCTCATTTTAGGAAATGGTGTCTGTGAGGCCGAGTGTGATTGTGAAGAGTCAGCATGTAGGAAGGTAATATTCTAATCACCTGTCTGTACCTCTTATCTCTATCTTTAATATTTTACAAATACCTGTACCTTGCAGAAAGGCCTAATCTTTTGTCTAGAATTTAGGACCATGAGCCAAAAGCCCAGGAAGCCTTGGGAAGGTGGTCCTTGCAGTTTATTGGTGGCTCCATCTGTGCCCGTGCCGAGAGCACACACCTGCAGCATGGAGCAGTGGCTCACCTCCATGCCCTCTCTTTCCCTTGGGCTTTGTGACCCAGAAGCCATGAAGTGCTAGAGTGTGAAACCCGACCACCAGTGTCCCCAGTCTGTATCTTTGCAGACAAACTGGATGGGTGGCCAGGCTTGCGGCTTCTGTGGCAAGCCTGTGCCTACAAAAGGTCAGTGAGGGGACTGTAGTGCTGTGGGCATTAGCCCAGCTAGTTGGTAGCAGAGTCACTGTGGACTCCCTGTGGGCCCCTCACAGACATGCTTTCAGTAGCTAAGGAAGGTGTCAGGGAGAATTCAGATCCTGAGCCACACCGGTCTGCAGATGCCACTGGTTGGTCAGCTTCTTTAAGTCATTTTTCAGTGTGCTGAGTGGAACCATTTGTTGAATTTGTAGTATATGCCATAAGGCACATATCCGGCAGGCAGTGTTTTGTTTTATCTACACTATAAAATCCCTCAGAGTATTTTATCCACACTAGGCATGAAGGTTAGAAGTCTGGATCCAGGGGGCTGGAGAGATGGCTCAGCAGTTAAGAGCACTGACTGCTTTTCCAGAGGTCCTGAGTTCAATTCCCAGCAACCACATGGTGGCACACAGCCATCTTATAATGAAATCTGGTACCCTTTTCTGGGGTGCAGGCAGAATACTGTATATGTAATAAATAAATAATCTTTAAAAAATAAAGTTTGGATCCAGGTTGTTTTGGGACCACAGGTCTCTGTATCAGGCCTCATCACTGACTTTGAATTAGGAGGTTTATAGTTGGTTTAGCAGCACGCACAGTGTCTTTCCTGTCTAGTTAGAAAAAAATATGACTGTTGAGGTTACTGTTCTCTCAGACAGCATCGTCTTTTAGAAGTGAACTAAATCTGTGCAGTTTCTCCTGTGTTCCTAATGAAAACAACATTTTGGTTGCTTATGGAGATTCAGGTTATTGGAGTCATTTAGAATTTTAAATATTAATAGAACTGCAGATGCAGTCATTTAAAAGGACCTTAGGCACTGAGCCTCATGAATGGGAGTCCTTACATGCTAGTTCAGTGACCAGAGGGGAGGCCAGGAAGGTGTGGCTGGGGACCTCTGGACTGTGGTTATTGACATGGCTGTCCTGCCTCCTCTTCCTCTCCAGGCAGAAGGTTATGTAATTGGAAGCTGCATCAAACACATCCCAATTGCAGGTAGAGATATTACGTATTTCATTCAACAGCTGCTAAGGGAGAGGGAGGTGGGAATCCCTCCTGAGCAGTCACTGGAGACCGCAAAAGCCATTAAGGTAAAAACAGAAGGGAACCTGGCTGGTTTGGGGGTGAGAGAGAAATGGTGCTTGAACGTTCCCTCGATGCCCATCATCCCCCTCCTCCTCCCTTCCTGTCCCCGAGAGTGTGGGCCTTGACTGTCTTACCATGAGTTCAGTGTGCTGGGGACTTGAGGCTCAGTGCGTTCTTCTACACAGAGGGTGACTTGATAACTGGTGTTGAGCCACCAGTGTGTTCAGTAGAGCATGGTTTAATTGGAGCCTAATTAAACAAAACCTTCAATTAGCTGCATGCTGCTTCCACATCTCCCTCCATGCTTCCTTTTGGAATCAGGGGCAAGTCACAACAGCAGCGTAGCTGTCAGGAATCCCGTGGTGCCTGCCTGCCTGCGTGCCCTGAGAATGCACCTCAGAACCAGGCCAGTCTGAGTCTTAGCATCCTTGGACACAACCCCCCTGCACGGCTCCAGACTCGGTTCAACCCTAGACAGGGATCTTTAGTCACAAAAGAACCAAAGTGGCTCTTTGGTCGTTATTTAGAGTGTCTACTTGACCTGGCTGTCTTTGTATTGCTCTGGGTATAGCAGTTACAGAGCCTTTTAAAGGAATTTTCTTCTTAGCTATCAAACTCAAAACATGAAAAAAATCAGAATGAAGGAGATTCTTAATAGTCCAAGGCTGATTATTCTATAGAGCGAAGGAGGAAGGGTTCTGTTTGGATCTGGAGAAGAGTCCGAGGTGGGGTGTGACGTGTGACCTTAAGTATCTCCTTTCTCTGGTTTTGAGGTTCAGAGTAGTTGTGTGTGTTTTCCTCTCAGCTGAGCATCTCCCTAGGTTGGTTGAATGCAAGGAAGCAAGAGACAAGATTTCTACATTTGGCTGATACTCGTTGAAAACCATCCTTTCAGGATAGGGCAGATATCAGGCAGGATCCCACAAAAAGGGCGCCACTAACCCCTGCCTCCTGGGCCTGAACCTTCCAGGACTGGGGAGACTCTCAGTGCTAAAGCAAAAGGTGGAGCTGGTCCCTTCTCCATTGCGGAGAGGTTTGCCAAGTGTCCCAAGACTTTCTCTGTAGGCTCAAGTATTCCCAAGTTTCCCTTAGCCTCTGTTTTCCTTTCTTCAGCGGTGGCCATCTCTTGGCAAGCCCAGTGCTCCTGCCTGATCCTGCTTTTATTCTGTAGTATCTGCCATCCTGCATTGTTTACTTCAGTCAGTGCTAGATTATTTCTGACCGGGATCTAAGTATTTCACTGACTGTTGAACAAGTGACTTAGAACACGTGACCAGCAAGGTACATTCTCAGGCACCTTGTGGGCCAGGGACTCTCCCTGCAAGCAGCCGTCTAGCGGGAAGCTAGAGGGCACTCCCTCTGTATCACACCCACGTGTGCGCACGCACACACATTAGGATGTGGTTGGTTACTGTACTCTACAGTAGGCGAAGCTTAGTTTGCTGATCCAGACATGGGCAGTGGTGAGAAGGCACCGGAGAGGGAGCCCGAGGGAGCACATAAAGCTTGGATGGAGACAAGGTGCTGATGTTTACAGAGAGGTATTATTGCAGACAATATGGCAACAAAATTAGGGTGGACTTGCTAGTGATGAATAACCAAGTTGCAGAGAAAGCAGACTTACCTGCTTAAGCGCGGTCATGTCTGAGCCGAAAGACAGCGGGACAGGAGATTGACAGTCCAGCCACATAGGTTACAGTGTAGCCGAGTTGGATTCAGCTGTCTGTAATGTGTGGGTTCCTGTGTATTTGTCAGAGGACAGAGACACTGGCGGTTATTAATGCGTGGCGATATCTTTTTGTGTATACACAGGAGAAGTACTGTTATATTTGCCCTGATATTGTCAAAGAATTTGCTAAGTATGACATGGATCCCCGGAAGTGGATCAAACAGTACACGGGGATCAATGCGATCAACCAGAAAAAGTTCATTATAGATGTTGGTTATGAAAGGTTCCTGGGACCGGAAATATTCTTTCACCCTGAGGTAAGAGCTGTCTCTGAGGCTGCAGAGTACAGTGCATGTGGAGCAATGCTGCCCCCTAGTGTGCACCAGGAGCAGCTCTTAGTACAGGGGCCCAGAGAGCAATTGGCTCTTTCTCATGGTGGCTCCCCATGCCGTATGGCTGCCTGGTTTGCCTTGCCATCGACTTACCTGCTTTAATGCTTAAGGTTGGGTTATCCTCCATGAGATGAGGAAAACTTTGAATAGAAATAGAAGAAAATGGATTTGAAACTGACCTTAAGGGGTTGGTGGTAATCCTGGAGACTGGTGTACACTGGTCCCTGCATGGAAGTGGGGATTAGGACAGAGTCTGTCCAGCTCTCTGACTGTCCATCTAAACCAGTGCATGCCCAGCTGGTGAATGACTGGATGTCACCTCCTTCCTCTGAGACCTTGGAGTATGAACTGGGTTTTGAAGTGTATTTGGAGTTGACATGTTCATACTTTCGTACATTTAACTCATGCCATTGGATCCAAAGGTGTTTATTTGGTTGCTCACTGTGACTGTTGCATGGGCTGTTCAGTTCTAACTCCACTGCCATCACTATAGCATGTTTCCTCTCAAAGCCTGGCTAACTTTTCTGTTGTACCAATACTAACTAGCGTAATTCTCATTGCATGCCATGTAGCTGGTGTGCGTGCCCTCCTTTTTCTCTGACTGGCATGAGGTGCTGTGCTCTCCTTAGCAGGGCTGCCTGTCCCGGTGACTGATGGGTACTTTTCCTTTGCTAAACGCGCACATGTCATGTTCACATTGCTCCACGCACATGTGGTCGGTCATGCACATTCCTTTGACATCCATTGATTTTCATGTAGTGGACTTTGAGTTCTAGGGAACTGTGTATTTGTTAGTTGCCTTTAAAGAAATGTAGCTGAGGGGCCTGGAAGCATGCCCCAGTGTAACGGCATGGACTGCTCTTGCAGAGGATCCCAGCTCGGTTCCAGCACCATGTCTGGTAGTTCATAACCACCTGCAGCTCCAGCTCCAGGGGAGATGATGTCTGCTCTGGTCTCTGTGCATACGGTACTCATGTGCACAAACCATGCTCAGACACACTCACCTACACACATAATTAAACATAAAAACAAAGTCTTAAAATGTCGTCTAAAAAAGTTTGTGTTATTTGAAGAAAATATATAATGTTTCTTTTCTGTCTCTATAAAATTTAGTTTGCCAACCCAGATTTCATGGAGTCCATCTCGGATGTTGTTGATGAGGTCATACAGAACTGTCCCATAGATGTGCGTCGGCCGCTGTATAAGGTAAGGTGCCTTGTTTGTTCCTGCGTTACAGGTTTTAGCTGCCGATGATGCGTGCCGTCATCCCTGTTCCTCCTGCTCCTGGGACTGCTCCAGTACTGTGATGGAGAGCTTTGCGTCTGCTGTGCCTTTACATGTTTGCTGCTGTCTTTCTCTGGTATCTGGCATGGTGTGAATGGGTATGGGGAGATCTTCACTGCCTGTAGTGTAGGGTGTTTATCTCGTGGGAACGTCCCGTTCTACTGGATTACCTGTGGATAATTATGAAGATGATTCCTCCCTATGCTGTACTGTCTAATTGATAATAATAATGTTGGTTTATACAGAGTTTTGACGTACTTTCCTTGCTAGGGTTGGTTGGTGATCAAAGGTGATGATTAATTCAGTGTACCCATTTTTGCCCTCAATCTCCTGATAGAAGAAACTATTGATGAGTGGGTATGCACCCTACAGATTTAAAGTAGAGCTGGCCAATACTTTTTCATATATAAAAGTTTAGATTTGTGTTTCCTTTAAGGGTCCTTGTAAGATTACCTTTCAGGATAAGTAATAAAGTAATTGGTCCTTTCTTTGTAACTGCAAAATGCAGCCTGCCAGTGAAAGACCACCTTGCTTGCTTACACTCTCCTAATCTATAGCAAGATGCTTTGGTGTGACTGTATGTGGGTTCTTGGGTTAATTTTTCACCTGTAATATGTAAAATGTTTAATCATGTAAAAGGTATGGGGAAAATGCTGTTTTTAACTTGTATTCGTTGTAATCATTCACTTGAAAAACAGAATGTAACCACATTGTAATTTTTATATTGCCTGAAAGATTTTACTGAGTTATATAAGCTGTAGGGAAAAGAATAAAGATAGAGTTAAAATGAGTTAGAAGGAAGCTGGGCAGTGGTGGCGCACACCTTTAACCCCAGCAGTTAGGAGGCAGAGGCAGGCAGATCTCAGTGAGTTCAAGGCCAGCCTGGTCTACAAGAGCTAGTTCCAGGTTAGAGGGTTCCAAACTACAGAGAAACCCTGTCTTGAAAAAAAAAAGAAAGAAAAAGAAAAAGAAAGAGTTAGAAGAAAAATATCATGGATGAGAGAGTTGGGGCTGGAGAGATGACTCAGTGGTTAAGAGCACTGGTTGCTCTTTCAGAGGTCCTGAGTTCAATTCCCAGCAACCACATAGTGTCTTATAACAATCTATAATGAGATCTAGTGCCCTCTTCTGGCATGCATGCATATATATGCTTACATAATAAATAAATCTTTAAAAAAAAAACGCATCTGGGCATGGTGGCGCATGTCTTTAATCCCAGCACTCAGGAGACAGAGGCAGGTGGATCTCTGTGAGTACGAGGCCAGCCTGGTTTATAGAGTGAGTTCCAGGACAGCCAAAGATACACAGAGAAAATCTGTCAAAAAAAAAAAAAGAATGAGAGAGTTAGAAGGAAAACATTAAGGATGAGAGAAGGAATTCACTAGGAAAATAAAGACTAGAGAATGTAAAAGAAGAATAAAGAAAAGGTCTGAAGGAAACCATCACTGACTATGTGGATTCCCCCGAGCCCTGCTGCTGCTGGAGGCTGGTCCCCCAGGCAGCCATAGTATATGTTTAAGAACTGTATTAAGAAGTTGCCTCTGGCCACTCCCTGTGGGGCTGCTGTTTCTGTCCGCATATCACAGGCAAGCTGAGACAAGCCTTAGCTCAAGGCCCATCCATGCAGTTCTGTGTTAGTGAGGCTTCTGCATGTAGGGAGTCTATATTACACTGTGTCTTCGAACCTGTGTGTATTTGGGAGAGTCATGTTAACTGCCTAATGGCAAGGTTGGATTTTGAGACAGTTCCCTGTGTCTTGAAAAAGTTAGGCCTCTCCCACTTTGTCACATTGCACATGACAGAAGAGGCAGTGCAAAGGAAACCATGTCTGTTTCTCCCTAGGTAACCACTCCTTGGATGACAATCCAGTTTGTGCCAGTAACTAGTTAGTGTCCTACCAGCTGCCTTTGGGTGTGAGAGAAGGGAGTGGACGTGCAGGTGGTTGTCTTATTTGGGTTTTCTATTGCTGTGGTAAACACCATGACCAGAAACAGCATGAAGAGTGAAGTGTTTATTTGGCTTATGTGTCTCAACCACAGTCTGTCATGAAGGGAAGCCAGGGCAGGTGCTCAGGGCAGGAACCTGGAGGCAGGAGCTGATGCAGAGCCTATGAAGGTGTACTGCTTACTGGCTTGCCCTCATCGCTCAGTCCGGTTTCTTATAGTACCCAGGACCATCAGCCTTCGGGCGGCACTACCTCCAGTGAGCTCGGTCTCCCATATCAATCAGTCAAGGCCAATCTGGTACAATCTGAGATTTTCTCAATTGAGGTTCTCTCTTCTCAAATAACTTTAGCTTGTGTTGACATCAAAACTAGTTATCCCAGCAGTAGTGGGGAGGAGAGTAGGTAGGCTGGCAGGCAGACAGGGTTGGGGTTGCTAATTGTTATTGTAGCCTTGGGGTTGATACAGAATTCAAGTCCCAATGAAGTAGGCCACACTTTCTGTCATTTATCATGGAGATGAACTCTGCAGAGAAAGGGGAGTCAAATGAGGCTGCCCTCTGCTCTGCCTCCTGAGACATTCATTAATGTAGACCAGATTCTGACTGTGGAGATTTTTGTCTTTCTCATGGCGGTGTCCATTGTGGAACCTCGGTGGGTTTGTCATCCTCTTGTGACTCCTTCAGGAAGCTGTCACTGTTGGTTGCTGCTGCAGGATAGGCAGCCCTCGGGTCACTTTGTTCTCTCTGGAAGTATTTGGTGGGCACCACAGCTTCTACTACAACCACTAAGAAAGGGACTCTTTCGAAAGCCAGGGTTGTGAGGAGTGAATTGAAGTTTACTATTGAGATTTACAAATGCCCACTTTATATGCGTTAATCCACCAGGTGCAGCCACTGGAGACGGTTCTTTCTCTACGGCAATCTCAAACCAGGAGTTGGCCAATGTTTTCTGTAAAGGGCCAGATGGTAAATCTTTTGGCTTTGCGGAAGCCATATGGTCTTTGTTGCATTTACTCCATTCTGCCAATGCTGCTATAGACAATATGGGCACCACTAGAAGAGGCTGGCTTCCATAAAACGTTATTTACAAAAACCAGGCAGGCAGCTTGCTATAGACAGTTGACTCTAGTTCCTAACTGTAGTGCTCTCTACGCCTTTGAGAGTTAGGTGGGACTTCTTTCCGGCTGGCTGTGTGTGCAGGTGTGTGTTTAGTTCATCAGCCAGTCAGGGCTGTGTCTAGAGAAGACTCTGTGAAATTGTGGTTGCCAGGCTTCTGGCACTCTAGGGTTTGTGGCTTTGCCTGGCCCTGCCCAGTGAGAGCTGCAGGATGCTGAGGCAGCATTTCTACTTCCCTGGGTGTTTGGAAGTGGTCAGTCCTCTGCCCAGATGGATCCACACTGTGTGGGATGGAGGAAGCGTTCTTTGGAACCAGCATCTTGGAGCAACGATGTTTCACTATCATGCTTTACTCCTCTGTGGGGCGTGCTCTATTCTGGGACCTTTTCTATCCTTCCACCTCTGTTTCTCAGTGGCTAAATGTACAGATAATAGTGTGTGAGCACCTAAATCAAATATGTAAGAAAACACACTGAGTAATCTGTACCACACCCGGATATCTTCCTGTGCATAGCCAACACCTGCAGGGGTCTGTGGGGGGATGCCTCTCTTTATTATTGTCCTCAGGTGCTTCCCTTCTCCAGAACCAATGCTGGACCCATTCTTGCCAGTGACCCAGTCCCCTTCACACCGAGGCAGCAATCAGTGGATCAGAATGATAGGGAGCATGGTCTAGGCCAGGGAAACTCAGATTAGAAAAGGAAAAGAACACGGATAGGGCTGTCCTCTCCCAGGACTGAGGCGGCTGGGATCCTGACCTCATCCTCCTGTGTGTCTTCCCTCTAGTCTTAGGACTTTATCTAGGCCAGCTGGCTCAAGACTCCTTTGGGTGTGGACTGACCCTTTCACAAGGGTTGCCTAAGACCCCTGGAAAACACAGATATTTGCTCTAAGCTTTATAACAGTAGCAGAATTACAGTTATGAAGTAGCAGCAAGTGATTTTATGGTTGGGGTCACTGCAACATGAGGAGCTGTTTATTAAAGAGTCGCAGCATCAGGAAGGTTGAGAACCGCTGATCTAGACAATGGGTGTGGACACAATAACAAGAAGGAAGCCACAGAGAGCTCCTGGGAAGGAGTTTGGAGCAAGCTCCGTGGTATCCTGTTCAGCACCAGAGGGCGTTATCTTTCTTCTTGTGTGGCTCCTTCTTCCCTGAGTAACCAGACCTGTAGGGCCAAGGCTATTATATTTTCCTCCTTCAAAATCTTGATGACCTACAGGGAGTTTATTATGATCTAGGGAGGAAGAGGCGGCTCACTTTAGATTGCTGGAAGACCTGATACTTTCCTGGCCTTTGAGCCAACAACTTGGCCAGGCTCTCAGACAAGAAGAAAAAAAAAATGGCAAGAATGAAAGATGGCTCTGTGTATGTTTAAGGTATAGCCAGGTTGATTTGATGTATGTGTCCATTGCAGAAACCTGCCGAGTTAACTGACTTACTCCCGACCTAGCTTCCTGTGTGTTCAGGTGTTGGGACGCTTGTCCAGTCTACCTCAGTGTTAGACAGAAGCCTGCGTTCTGCCCCAGTGATCCTCATGCAGCTGGGCCTGGGCTAGAGTAGAAGTGGGCACCTGCTTATGAAAAGCATTTCTAGGGTTTAGCTGAGTTGGCAGCTGTTGTCAGCAGCTAGTCCTTTCTTAGATGATCTGGTATTTAGTAATTTGTTTGCTCTGCATGAAGGTGGAGCAGTTACAGTTGCTGTCATGGAACTGGTTTGTGAGGTGTCTTGGGTGCCTGCTGGTACTAGGCTTATTGTTAAATCTAAGGAGATTTAATATGTATGTGGTGGTGTTCTTGTCTTCAGGAATTGATCAAAGAGCCAAAAAAATACTGAAATAACGAGTGGGAACTGCTACAAGTTAAATGTCAATAAAGTGAATCATGCAGTTATGGCAATTGAGGAATGAGCAGATTGCATTTAATTAGAGGGATCAAGACAGGCTTTGAGGAGGTGCCTTCTGGGCCTGTGGAGACAGTATGGGAGAGGCTGGCCTGGCGTAGGACCCTGAGCATTGAGTGGGGACCAAGGGGTGCATAAGGAGTGCATCCTTAACAAAGCCTGGGGTGCAGCAGGGGTGGGAGGAGGTCTGCCATCCTGCTTTGGCCTTGGAGTGGAAGTTGGGAAAGTGCCCAGTTTGTCCTGTCGTCAAGAAGATGAGATGCATCTCGACAATGCTCACAGTTGGTTTTTCTGTAACTAGTGGCTTGAGTCAGGTCTGTTGTAGTAATTATCTTAGTGCCTTTTAAATCAGAACAGCATGGGGCAAAGTAAGTGAGCTGTGCACGCTGTTTGTTAATGTTGAATGGTTCTGATATCTTCAACAGTTGAAACAGAAAATTAGAAAACATATTTGCCAGTGGCGTTTTTATCCTTTTTCTTCCCCATGCTTCAGTACTGGGGATCAGATAAGGGTCATTCTAGGCAGGCACTCCACTAATGAGCTACATCCCAAGCCCCTGTCCTTTATTTTTTTTTTGAGACAGGGCTTCTCTGTAGCTTTGGAGCCTGCGCCGGAACTAGCTCTTGTAGACCAGGCTGGTCTCGAACTCACAAAGATCCGCCTGCCTCTGCTTCCCAAGTGCTGGGATTAAAGGCGTGCGCTACCACCGCCCCCCCCTTTCCAAACAGTCCTTTTCCAGCTGAAATCCAGGCTGAAGTCTATGATGTTGGCAGCTGGGGCAGCAGCTGCTTAGATTTGGGTAGGGCCGTGGGCTTGAATAGTTCCGGAACTTCCAAACCCACTTCTACACTATTGACCCATACCTTTTAACTGTGCTTTCTGTGAATGCACTCCAAAACAGCAAGAGTTCTTTCTGTCTTGGTGGAAAGGGAAGCCTGATGTAAACAACTGGTCAGGGCTTACTGAGTTGAGGGGTTTTTATTGCAGTGGTAAGATGAAGATGTCTCATGATGCCCCACTGAGAGGCATCTGTTGGCCACTTGCCAGGCCCAGCACAGGCACTCAGGGTCCAAGCATGCAACTGCATATAGTGGGTTGAGCATGGTGATTTGTGGGAGCCCAGGTTGGACATGGTCCAGGGGCATCCTGGAGCTAGCGTTCCCCGACTTGCACCACGGTGGATGTGTCTGCAGCTGGGCATCCAGGCAGTGCCACCAGCCACACGTGGCTGCTCCATCCTTCAAACATGTTGCAACAAGAAAGCATTAAAATTTTAATTGATACAGTTATAAATAACAATATTGGACTAAGGGCTACAGTATGGAACAGCTTAGACTGGAGTCCTGTAGGCTGGTGTGACCCGCTCAGAACAGGGGGTGGAGCATGGATGAGAAATAAAAATAATCCATTTGGCCAAGTGGTGGTGGTGCATGCCTTTGATCCCAGCACTCAGGAGTCAGAGACAAGCGAATCTTTGAGTTCAAGGCCTGGTTTACAGTTTACAGAGCAAGTTTCAGGACAGTCAGGTCTTTACAGAGAACCTGTCTTGAAAAAAACAAAAGCAAAAACAAAACCAATCATTTGGGTCTAGAAAGACAGCTCATTAGTTAAGAGCATGTGCTGCTCTTGAGAGGACCCTGCACAGTGGGTGGCTCACAGCAGCTCGCCCCCGAACTCCAGGGCTTCCAGTGCCCTCGGCTGCCCTCTGCAGGCACCTGCACATATGTATGAACATACACACAGAGTGTGCACATACATACACATAACTAAAAGAATACAATAGATCTTTCAAAAGGAGAATCTGTTTGCAGGGCCAGGAGTAGAGTGTGTTGTGGGTGGAAATGGATTCGGCATCCCTGGACCTGATGTGCAGACGTGGTAGTGAGCAAGAAGCCAGATCACGTGGGGTGTGGAGGAGGGCGTGAGCCACCGTGTGCTGGCTGTGACTCTCAGTCAAGACCTGATGGCATGGATTTAGATTGAGTTTGTCCTGTATTCTGAGAGTCACTGAGGATTTTGGAATGTTTGTGCAGTGGCCTAAGCAGAGAAGCAGAAGTAGGGCTCTTCCTTCCACCCCCTCCCCCATCTCTGTTCTTTCTCTTCTCTTTCCTCCCTTCCCCCATTCTCTCCTCCCTTCTCCCCCACAGTGAGATCACTGTAAGATGTATTGTAAGGACAAGCGTAAGGATGGGCTGTGGAGCTGCCGAGCCTAGAATTTGTAGACCAGGCACTGCTACTGCATGTTGGGATAGAGTGCCATCCTGGGGACACCACAGACTGCTCTTCTGGCCTTCAACTGACTGGGTCGTTACCTTCCACAGCATGTCACTTTTGGCATGCAGCACCTGAATTTGTGTTTGATTCAGTCACCAGGTGTGATAGTGTAGCCAGTCAACACACAAAATTAATTACCCTAGAAGCCAAGAGAGTCTCAGAGAGGACGCTGGATAGATAACTGTCCCTGGGCCTGCCAGGTGGCACTGTCCCCACAGAACTAGCTTTGAGAGGGGAGTTGTGCAGAGGCCAAAGTAATGCAGTTGAAGAAAACTAAGAGATGGGGGCGATTCCTGCACGAGTTGTCACTGGTGGTGACAGCCCCTAGAGACTAAGAGATGGGGCGATTCCTGCACGAGTTGTCACTGGTGGTGACAG
>JAQHUG010000159.1:1275627-1302456 GCA_028555095.1 Dicrostonyx torquatus
TCTGGAATCCCTGTCTTCTTAGGGCTGCATTCCAGGTGCTGAGGACTCTAGAATCCCTGTCTTATGGCTGCAGTCTGGGTGCTGAGGATTCTAGAATCCCTGTCTTAGTAGGGCTGGAGTCCGGGTGCTGAGGACTCTAGATGCTCAATCTAAGAAAGGAGTCAGCAGCAGCCTGCTTTCTCCTATTCTCCAATCTCCCAGAGCTCCCACTATCAGGTGCCTTTACCACCAAGCCCAAGCAAGGACCAGATGGCACACTTCTGCTTTGCTTTGCCCAACACACCTGTTACTAGGTGGGCTTCATGAGAAAGGGATCTCTTGCTTAATGTAGTTCTCCTGTTGAAGGGAGAACTGGGGAGAGCTCCAGGGATGGTAAGGGTATAGCCTTGAGGACCTCTTCCTACTGGAGAGCTCTGGAAGGTTCTCCTCAGAAGTGTTTCACATCTGACCTGCAAGCACCCTCCAGGACCCTCCCAAAGACATCTGGCTGGAGACTGCAGTGGCTTCTCAACTGTGCTTTCTCACGCATGGCCTTGTGGCTAAACTCTTGTCATGGCCTGTCATGTGTTGTCCCTGAAGGTCCTCAGCTAAGCTCTTGGAACAGTGAGGGCTTCTTGTAGGCTTTCCCAAGTCTATGGGTAGGTTATTAAAGGGAAAATTTCTACAAATACTCAGGTTGGAACTGGAATAGGTCGCAAGGCAGACCAGATCGTAGGTGGCTTCACAGGACTCTGCTCTTCTGCCTCTATCTCTCCTGCCTGCTCCGCAGATCCTGCCTCTGCCTCTGTGGCCCTCAGCTGGTGTGGTATGGGAGACCAGTGAGCAGAGCAGACCCGCCATAACCTGGGCTCTCTGGCCTCATAAATTTGCGAGGGGTTTTCTGGCTGAGGAAATGCAGCTGCACAAGGCATCCCAGAAGGCAAGGTTGGGGACTTGGAACTCCTTGAAAGATGATTTTTATTTTCTTTATAGTTTTCTCAAATGATATTTTCTGTCACAAAGTTAAATGAGGGCAATTTCACTTTCATTGTCCTAAATAATATTCTGTAGCCTGAGAGAATAGAACTGTTATCTTTCATTGTAACAGCCAGATGGTTTAACGATTCTTGCCCTTCCTCACCCATCAAACATCTGATGTAGTCATGTTACAGAGCTGGAGTCCTCATGAGCTGTGGGCAGAGGGGGGGACTCATTTGAAAATGTTTCCCCAGGTGATTTGATGTGCTTTCTTCCCACTGTCCTTCTGAAGGGGAAGTAAGAATGGAAGGCCCAGTTGGGGTTGGGCTGAAGATCAATGTTAGTGATTTGTCAAGAGCCAGTGTTGGTTAGTACAGCTTTTGTGGTTTCTTGGCTCTTGTGAGGCTCTGCCTGGGGTGGGGGTGAGCAGGGAGGGGGTGGGCAGCACAGACCTGTGCTTTCAGCTGTTTACAGTGGAGGAAAGTGCTGAGGGGAGGGATTGGTGGCCTGTTCATAAGGAAAACATATAACCTATGGCTTTTGGCTAGTGAAAGGTCTCATGTGAGGGATTCAAGGGGGACATAGTTATTAGTAACACAGTAGACAACAGTCAGACATGTTGGGGACTCTGAGAAGTCAGGTCCCAGCTCCACGACAGACGGCATGGTAGAGCTCTGAGGAGAATTGACTCTTGAGGCAGGAGTGGAGGCTCCTTTTTATAGGTCTCTGAGGAAGGAGGAAGATGTCTCAGAAAGATTCTGCACCCAGGCTATTTCTGATTCCCCTTTGAAATGAAAAAAAAATACAGCTCTCACCTTAAAGGAGAAAGAAAACTGGAGCCCAATTTGAGTGGCCATGTCCTAGAAATGCAGATGTAGGTTACCCCAATTCCGTGTTCCAACATGAAAGCAGTTTCATAAAGCTTGATGGTTTTACCGAACAAGGAAGCCATCAGTCAAGGCAAGTTTAAAGTACAGTGGTGGGCACATCAGAGAGCTGGCTGCAAGGAGATGGGGGAGCTGTTCTATAGCCCCAGATGCTCTCTGATGACTGGCTTTGGTTTGGTGGGAGCTAGGCATCTTCTAAGTTAATAGGTTACAAAGGGTTTTTAGCCATTAGTCACAGGATGTTGGTTTTGGCACAGAGGTGGGCAAGGAATGCTCTGCAGAGGGCGCACGCTGGCCTGGGATAGGTAACTCTCCTCTGGAGCTGCAGCATCCCAACCTCTCCACATCACTACTGTTCTCACCTGTCTTTGCAGACACAGTTCCTTCCCAGGAATTCTTATGGGATGCTGGGGAGGGGGTGTGCTGCCACTGGTAGCCCCAGGAGACTGGGAGAAGGGAGGGCTGGTGCTTCGGTTAGTGTCTTACATCTGCATCAGCCTTAGTCACACAAGCAGGCCTGCTGTGGAGCAGTTACTGGACAATTACACGCAGCTTGGTCTCACCCAAGGCTGCTCACCATCTGCTTTTGTCTTTCAGAATGTCGTTCTTTCTGGAGGCTCCACGATGTTTAGAGACTTTGGACGTCGTCTACAGAGAGACTTGAAAAGAGTGGTGGACGCCAGGTTGAAGCTGAGTGAAGAGCTCAGTGGAGGCAGGATAAAGGTAGGGGCTGTGCAGGCCCGCTGTCCTCCAGCACGGCGAGCAGGGGGCAGCTAGGTTGGATGCCCATGTTCATTGGAGGATGTCTCTAAGACCACTCATACCCTCTTCTGTAAGATCAGGCATGGGTGTGTTTGTGCAACCAGGGTGCTACAGAGGCAAGATGGATTTATGGTGAGGGAATGTCCTCGTTAAAGCGAGACAACTCATGCATGCTAGGCTGTGTCCATCATGGCTCTCAGCCACTGGGGTGCCAGCTGGGCCGGGGAGCTAGGCTGTGCCCATCACGGCTCTCAGCCACTGGGATGCCACCTGGGCCAGAGAGCTAGGCTGTGCCCATCACGGCTCTCAGCCACTGGGATGCCACCTGGGCCAGAGAGCTAGGCTGTGCCCATCACGGCTCTCAGTCACTGGGGTGCCACTTGGGCATCTCCCTGAGATGGGCATTGGTAGGGAAATGAGACCAAAGAGCCCTCTGCAGTGAGGTACCTGTTGTAGTGTTTGTTTTGTTGTAGTGTTTGGGGTTCACTTTGTTATTGACTTTGATAAGCTGTCTGGTTTGTTTGAATAAAGTTATCTGTTAGGTTAATTGCTTTAGTACCAGAAGAGAGGGTCTTGGTCAGGCATGAGCACTTCCTTTCCTGAGTCTCCTGGGGCTGGCACTGCAGTGTGGCTGAGGCCATCACTGGAGGAGCCCGTTGTCTTTCTTCTAACACCTGGGCCAATAGGATGTACTGTGCAGTACAGACTAAACACAGTTGCTTTCTTTTGCAGCCTAAGCCTGTGGAGGTGCAGGTGATAACGCACCACATGCAGCGCTATGCCGTATGGTTTGGAGGCTCTATGCTGGCCTCAACTGTAAGTCCCTTTCTAGACTGTCACATTGTCATTTGTGAGTCTCTGTGGGGTTTGGATAAATACTGCCTATGAAAATTAAATACCATGTATACCATGTGTTTTGTTTGCATGGCTTTAAACAGACAAAATAAATTCTGTTCAAATGGCATAAAAATGTTAGTTATCAGTTAAATTGTATATCTCATTCACAAGCACCCTGCTAATTGTGGGTTGCAGATAAACTATGTACATGAAATCTAAAAGTAATCTAGAGCATCCTGGCTTTCTTCTGTGTGTGTGCACATGTGTGTACATGTACATGCAGGAGTGTGCAGATTGTGTGAGGAGGCCAGAGGTCAATATTGGATCTTCTTCAATCACTTTTTTTTTTTTTTTGAGTCAGCTTTCTCTAGGACCTGACTCACCAATTAGCCTAGGATGGCTGGCGAGGGATCTCGAGGGCTCCACCTGTCTCTGTCTCCCCAGCAGTAGGATTAAAGGGGTACATTGTCATGCCTGGCTTTCCCTAGGGCACATGGATGGGCTCAGGTTCTCACGTTTATATGACAAGCATATACCAACTGAGCCATCTCCCTAGCACCTTCTTGGGTCCTTTCCAAGTGATTATTTTAATTTATTAATATTCCCCCCTTGAGTTTGTTAGCTATTTTTAGTTCAGGTTAAACAAATATTTGATCCCAATTAGTGGAAACTGAATAAATTTGTTGTTTTCCATTGCTGGGAACTGCTGAGGGACTTTTTAAAAGTGGAACGAACTTCTGCCTGGGTGTCACCCAGTGGTTGGCAGAGGGACCTCTGGATGAGAATAGTCCCTTCCCTTTGCTCACTGGTTTCCTCTTCCCCTGCTCATCCTCTCCCTCCCACTGCTCCTCCTGCAGCCGGAGTTCTTCCAGGTCTGTCACACCAAGAAGGACTATGAGGAGTACGGCCCCAGCATCTGCCGCCACAACCCCGTCTTCGGAGTCATGTCCTAGTGTCTGCCTTGGCGCCATCGTCTGACAGTGTCGTGTTGGGAATAAGTGTCCTTCAGAACCCAGAGCAGCCGTGGCTCCTGTAGATAGCAGTGCAAGCAGGGTGCTCTCGCCACCAGTGCGTGGGGCCGGCTGCAGTCCTTCCTGTCAAGCCATCTATCCAGTTACTGTTCGTGGCTCTCCCCCCATTGCCCTCCCCCTCCCACTTTCTCTCCTTTCCATCTGAGCTTCTAGTTGAAAAGTACAGCTCTGAAGAAGTTCCTCGCAACCTTGGAAACTACTAAAGGAACCGTGATGCAGCGGTTTCTCCAGGAAAGAATGTGGGGTGGACCCCTGGCCTTCTCAGCCTATTTTTGTAAATAAAATGTTATAAACTTGAAATACATGTTTATATTTCCTATCATTTTGTATTTTATGGTATTTGGTATAACCGACTGACACCAAGCATGAATAAGTCTGGATGTCACGGAGGTCTGTAATAAAGTGTTTAACTGTGAGGCATGTTCTGATGTGTGTATAGGCAAACAAAGCAGCAGGCTTTATGCCACACACCTGCTGGGAAATGATCACATGTAATCGGGGGTGATGTGAAGTCTGGACACTAACCAGTGTTGAGTGAGCATTGCTCCAGATGGACTGAGCTTCCTGGGCTGTTTTATAGAGGATGATGGACGGGTCAATGTTGCTGACGTTGGATGAAATGCTAGCCACACTGTTGTAATAAAAGCTGCTAGAATCTTTATAACTGCTCCTTGTGGTGTCTTCCGGCTTCCCCATCCATTCAGAGATCTTTGAGCTCTGTTACAGGTCTGCAGAGGATTTGAGGATCGACACTGTGTGTGTGTGTGTGTGTGTGTGTGTGTGTGTGTGCGTGTGTGTAGAATGTCTTAAAACTGATGACACTATTCCCAGGAGTGGCTATGTCAGTGTTGGGCACCCATGTTGACCAAACTAGAGCCACTGTAACCTGGTCTCCGATCCAGACCATCTAAAGCTCCCTGCTCCTATTTGCCACAAGATTGTTGTTGAAAGCCTTTTAGTTAATCATTTTTGCTTTGTTAACTTTGTGTGTGTGCATATGGTGTAAGGACGTGTTCATGTGGGTGCACACCCGTGGAGGCCAGAGGTCAGTGTCAGGTGTCTTTCTCAATCGCTCTCTAGTTTTTGAGACAGAGTTTCTCAATGAACCTGTAGCTCACCAATTTGGTTAGACCTCCTTTCTTTGCCCCGCCCCTTCTCCATGCTGGGGCTGTAGGCATGTGCCACGACGCCCAACTTTTTAATGGGTACTGGGGGTCCAAATTCAGATCCTCAGGCTTACATGGCAGGCACTTCCTCCCCAGCCCACAGAGCATTTTATTTAAGATATAAAATATAGTGAAAGCAGTTCCACTTTTTAGTGCAACAGGACTGTACAGTGCTGTATCCTGCAACCTGAGCCCAGATACATCTTAGACGAAGGGTCAGAAGTGGGGGTGGGGGTGAAAAGGAGGGTGCCCATGGTTTGCTTCCATTTCCAGACTCCTAGGTGGTGTCGGTCTATGAACCCTAACAAAAAGACCTTTTGACTCAGATATGTAAGTATACATTTTGGCTGTCCCGTAAGTGAATGATGTCTAGTCCCCTCTTCCCTCAGTTTCCCAAGTTTTGTAAGGGCCCAGCGGCTGTCAGTAGGTTTGAGTTTAAAGTTTTTGTGTATTGATTGTAGCTACCAGATAGTGTATAGAAAACCAAACAATGACTTGGTAATGTGTGTTGGTCACTTTACAAGGAAGGAAAATACTTAGAATTATGTTACTAATTTAAAGAAACCCCACAATGCCTTTTGTTTAGGTTGACTTAGCCTAGATTATAATGTAGTAGAATGGATGGCAAAACCATGCTTATGTGAAAAAAAGGCTCATATCTCTGAGAGAAGTTTCTTATAGGCTACCTGGGTCTGAGTTTGCTTCCTATTGCTGTGATAAAGACCATGACCAGAATCAACTCAGGAAGAACAGGCTTATTGGGCTTATATGTCCTGACTACAGCCTACCGTGAAAGGAAGTCAAGACAGGAACCTGGGGGCAGGAAATGAAGCAGAGCTCATGGAGGGATCTGCTTACTGGCTCGCTCCCCAATACCTTGCTCAGCCTGCTTTCTTATACCACCTGCCAAGGGGTGGTACCATCCCAAGGCCCTCCCACATCAAACATGAATCAAGGAAATATCCTTGTCTGTAGGTACTCTGAAGTCCTCTTCCCTGATAACTCTAACTTGTGTCACATTGAAAAAAAAAAATCTAACCAGGACATGTAATCTAACATGTCAATATAGTTTTTAACAAATATACTCTAAAATTAAAAGTCAGCAGACCTTAGTCCTATTAAAGTGTTTTGATAGCATATAAGTTGCTTTGTTCTGTGTGACAGGTCGAGATATGAACTCACCTGTATGTTGAAAAAACTATTGTAAATTATAAGGCTTTAATTTATAAAAAGCCTCATATTATTTAACTCTCCCACAATAAATATGGATTTTAAAGATACATATCTGTCAGTTAAAAACAAGAACACTGATAACTGGTGTATGATTCTCTCACACTCTCCCTCCCTCCCTCAGTCCCCTACCCGCCCGACCTGGAATTCCTCCTGCTCCTCCCTCCTCACTCTTCCTCCTAGATTGTGAACAGGTTTTTCTGACAAGCTGCAGTGGCTAGCTCAGTTTTTCTTTACAATGCACTCCCGAGAAAAGCCTCCCGTTTCAAAGAATGCAGACATCCACAAGGTGCTCCTTCTGGTTTAATTTTCTAAATGAGGAGAGAGAACTTGAGATTTTAATGACTTGTTGCTACACAGACTGGGTTTAAGGGAAAAAATAAATATAGGAGGAAAAAAATGTTGCCTATAGAGGTATATTATCTGTGTTTTAATAAATAAAGCTTGCCTGAAGATCAGTGCAAAGCAGCCACACTAGTCAACCATACGGGCCAGGCAGTGGTGGTGCTCGCTTTTAATCCCAGCACTAGAGGGGAATATAAAACGGGAGGAGATGGGTCTCATTCTCAGTCTCAATCTGAGGATTCGTGGAGGTGGGATCGTTATTTCAGTCTGTGGGAGAGGTAAGAGCCAGTGGCTGGCTGTTTTGCTTTTCTTATCATCAAGATGAACCCCAATATCTGTCTCTGGGTTTTTATTATTAGTGCTACAGTTGTGCAGAGCTGGGGGTTCTATTACTGTTGTCCCAGGTGATGTGTGCTCTGCTACTGAGACTCATCGCCTGGCAGCTGCCCTTAGTGGAGCCTGGGTTTTGAGTGTTGGGATATGAATGACCCCGATCTTAAGGATTTAATGGTATCAGAAAATCAAAGTAGAATTTCAAATCCGGCAGATGGCTTGGAGAGTAGATGACTGAGCCTGTGTGTTGATGTAGCTAGTCTCAGGTGGTCCCTCTGGACTGGTTATAACTGGAGGGTGCCATGAGAAATGTTCCCTCCACTAGAGGCAGTAGAAATCACTCACAGAAGGTTTGAAGGTGTGAGTGTTTCAGGGTGGTGACAGTTCATGCTACAACTCCCTAATGTGAATAACAGGCTCTCACGTGGCTGAAGTCCAGACCGTCTGTGATTCATTCATTCTTGATGCACTCTCCCCTTCTATCTCATCTGCACACATTATGGTTTGTGGCAACCTCTCAGCTTAATCAAGTGCACAACTGATTTTGAATCATAAGAGTGCTCTGTAAGAATATATACTCGTTAAATAATTCTTTACTTAACTAGAGAGTATTTCATAATATTTCTTTTCAAAGTAACTGTCATGCTTGCTAAATAGAACTATAAATTGATTGACAAGGTAATTGCAGGCAATTGCATGGGATACAGACTTACTAGGTCACGTGGAAAGAAATCCTTTTAAAAAGAGAAGAGGGGTTATAGAGATGACTTTATGGCTAAGGGTGCTTGGTGTTTTTCCAGAGGACTTGAGTTGTGCTACCATCAACCCCCCAGCCGTGCAGGGTGTCTCACAACTGCCTATAACTCCAGCTCCAGGGGATCCCATGCTCTCTTCTGGCCTCTTCAGGCACTGCATGTACACTGGATGCTTGTACACAGACACATCCATATAAATAAAACTTAAAAGAGAAGCTATAGCTTGATCTTAGTATTATATAAGGTTGGGTTTTTTTTTAAGTAGCCCTTTATAAACCCTGTATTTTTCTCAGTTAGGGACGCAGCTGTGTGTTCCTTACTTTCTTTTTTTAGTTTGGGATGCTTCGCATTGCTCTTGCTGGGCATGTGTGTGCTTTCCTGCATAATCACACACATAGCTTCTCAGTTAATATACGACTACTAGGGATTTAAACATTTAATTGATGAAATATAGTTTTAAATTATTAAAAGTGAATAATTATAAACCTAGGAGTTTATGGTGCCAAATAAAAATTTAATGACATGGCTTTCTCTGCAAATCCAATCTTTGGGGGTCAGATCAATGAAGCCAATGAACTCCACTAAGAGCGCTCTTGGCTGCATTAGCACCTACCAAGTGAGTCTGAAGGTTTCCCAGCATTGACTTGGATAAATACTCAGGAGTGGTATAGCAGAAACCCCAAGTTTTAACCAAGGGTTTTTCTCTAGTCGTTGAGCAGACCTGGGGAAGATCGGAGACACTGGCTGTGTATGACAGATACCAATGCTGACCAGTGCTAAGTGAAGAAACACCGTAAATGCAGCCAGGCTAGGCAGGGTGATATAGTGGGGCAGGGGTGGTGACATATGAACACCTCACTATAAAGCTGTGGGTAAAGTTAACAAGGGTCGTGAGAAGGGAATGAGAAGTCTGAATGGCTGGACACTGTCACCTTCAGATGTGTGACACAGTTTATTATAATAAAATACAGGACTTTGGGAAAAGGTAGTTTTAATTTTGATTTTATTTCTGTGTGTGTGTGTGGGTATTTTGCCTGCATGTATGTCTGGGAACCATCTGCATGCCTGGTGCCCATGAAGGCTAGAAGAAAACGTCAGATCCTTTGGAAATGAAGTTACGGATTAGTGGAAGCTGCCATGTGGGTGCTGGAATTGAGCCCCAGTCTTCTGGTTCTGGAAGAGCAGCCAGTGCTCTTATCCGCTGGGCCATCTCTCTAGTCCCTGGTTTTTAAAACTGGAGCTACCAATCAGATCATCTTATGGCCAAACTTAGAAGTGTTTGTTTGTTCTCTCTGGCTTGCTCACTCTTGCTCCCTTTCTCTTTCCACACTGTGCTTGTTTACTTTGTAACGCAATAGAAAAACCCCAGTGTTATCTGTCTCTGTAGTGGCACTAGAGAGCTACTGAAAAAAAAAACTTCAGGAGTCTGATGCGAATGGTAATTAGAAACAAACTAGCTATCGGAGTAAACCTGTGCAGTGTGCAGGCGGAGACGGCTAACTGAGCCTTCCTATGACATCTTCTATCTTAATTAGGGTAGTAGACTCAACTTGCCATTCTGATTATGCAGCCATTTACTTGAGCTGAATTAGCATGTTTTAACATATTTATTCATTAGGTCTTATGCCCACAATAAATTAAACTTTATAGGTAATCAAAACATGGTTGCATGGTGTAATTACAGCTCTCTGAATTAGAGTTTAAGAAAGTTACTGCCATACTCTGTGTGACCTCAGTGTCCCCTAACAGCAAGTATTAATAGCATTGTAAAATTTCTAGTAATGTGCAGTTTAGGTCTGGGTTGATTTACAGATGGGTGGCTTCTGCAGAGCTGGTAGCGCTGAGCAGAGCCCTTAGGCGCAGTGGTAGCAGCCTCACAGGGAGTGTCCTCTGATTTAGGGTAAGTCACTAGCTACGGGTGCTTCATTTCCTGTGACTGTACCCTGGGAAGTTGTTATGTTCATGATATGGCAAAGTAGGATTTGATTTTACACAGAAGTGGGGTGGCATACGTAGTCACAGGGTATAGTAGCCATGCCCTGGGACAGCTTTGTGGGTATTCATTCCCATGTTTTATTACCTGCTGGGTAACCTACACTTGTTTATTAATTTTTGTATTAGTATAGAGGCATGCACACATGCTACAACACACATGTGGAGGTCAGAGGAGAGTTTGTGGGGGCTGGTTCTGTCCTTTCACTTTGTGGGACCCAGGGATCCGGTCTCTTCTTCTTTTTTTTTCTTTTTCTTTTCTTCTTCTTCCTCTTCCTCTTCTTCTTCCTCTTCCTCCTCCTCCTCCTCCTTCTTCCTCTTCTTCCTTCTCCCTTTTGAACAAAGGAAGTGTTCGTATGTTCTTACAACCATTCCCCTTCTCCCCAAACAGTACCATTTCAGTGGGTTGTCCAGAAAGCTTTCAGCTATGAAAACTGAAAATACTCCCTCCAAGTCCTCATATCCAGGTGATTGGGAGTAGATGCCTACTCCCCACTATTGGAGACAGATGGCTCGCCTCCTCCTCCCTCCCTATATACCAAGGAGGCAATGGGTGATGTGATGAGTTTACCATCCCCTGATGTGTCCCATGGGCCAGTGTTGCTGCACAGGACCACACAGGAGTCACTAGTGAGCCTTGCAGAAGAGTCCAGTAAAGGTTACTCATTTCTCTTCTGTGCTGGTTTGAAAGAAAATGACCCCCAAAGGGAGCGGCACTATTAGGAGGTGTGGTCTTGTTGGAGGAAGTGTGTCTTTGTGGAGGTAGGCTTTGAGGTCTCATATATGCTCAAGCCACATCCAGTGTCTCAGACCATTTCCTGTTGCTTGTGGGTCAAGATGTAGTAATCTCAGTTTCTTGTCTGGTGCCATGTCATCCATGTCTCACCTTGATGATAATGGACTAAATCTCTGAAAACATAAGCCACCCCAATGAAATGTGTTCCCTTTATAGGAATTGCTGTGGTCATGGTGCCTCTGCACAGCAATGGAAACCCTAAGTAAGACAGCGCCCAAGTGAACTGGGCTTCATTCTCAGCAGTTCCTCCCGAGCGTGGGCAGGAAGGTGGAACGTGGAGCTTTGGTTTACAGTGGAACATGGATGCTAGCTAGCTGGGGTGTGAGAGGTTTTAGGGTGCTGTCATCTGATCCCCTCCTGCAAACCAGTGGGAGCAGGGTAGGAGAGACAGTCTTGGCCAGACACCCAGAACAGCTGTCCTCAGATGGGTCTGTCTGTCGTCCTCAGATGGGTCGGCTAACGGAGGATGCCTTCCCCACTAATCTGGAAGATGGAACTGAATATGGAAGAGAACCCGAGGGTTCTAGAAAGGTAAAGATTTAAACTCCAGGATATTACTTTTATTGTGAGTCACCGAGTAAAGATTATGTGCTTTTGATGGCCATTGGTAATACATAATGAAGGAGAATTTCAGTTCCTGGGCACTTTGCAGAAAGATTTTAATTAGCAAAATGGGGCCCTTGGCTCCATTTTGCTGTATCTTTCCTCTTGTTCTTGTGCTCATCCTCATCTGGGCTGAGTTCTCCTCAGGCTGAGTTCTTCAACTGGGATTGTACTTGGAATGTCAACATAATAACCCAAGGGTGGTGCTGGAGAGGAGGGAATCTCAGCAGTGTCCACAGGTGAGAATTGCAGAGTGTGGCCATGGGGTCACAGTGACATCAGATTTCTGTCTCGTAGACTCTGTCGAGGGAGTGAGAAGGATGTGGGGCCACATGGTGCTTGCTCCTGGAGGAATTGGGGCTCTCTGTGCTCCATTTTCATGCTGCGTGTTTAAAAGGCTTGAGCTTGAGGGGGTATTTTGAATGAGGGGGTATTTGAATTGGGAAATGTTAGTGACATTGTTTCCAGTGTCACCAACTAGCTGATGGCCTGCTCCCCGCTGTGAGGGCTCTGCCATTCCTCCCTTTGTTCCTGCCTTGACTGTGGCACTCGAGGGTGGCCCCATGCTTCCTCTCTGGAGAACGTGACGAAAAAGGATGTATTAAAACTGTTCTCTGGGCTGAGCAGATGGCTCAGTGGACAAAAACCACCTGCTGCTCGCACATGAAGACCTGAGTTTGGATCCTAGCAGCCACATACCGAACTAGCGGTGACTCCATGCGTCTGTAATGCTAGCAGTATCAGGGAGAGGGACAGTAGGATTGCTGGGCCTTGTTGGCTGCCAGCCTTTCCCCACTGGGCTGATGTCTCCATAAAGAAGCCCTGTCGGTTTTGCTCATACATGACTTAGTCTCATGTCTCCCATTCGCATGCCAGAAGACACTGCCACACAGTTGTGCCAGGTGTCTGGGTCTGTTTGTTTTCTCATTTCTCAATTTTCAAACCGTGAAAGCTGGTTGTCCCCCCACCCTGGATGCTTGCTGCAGAGTCATGTGAGTCACCTGTGGGATTTTGTTCTGTTCTGTTTTGTTTTTACAAGCCAGGGTTTCCTCTGTGTCATTGCCCTGGATGTCCTGGAACTCACTCTGTAGACCAGGCTGGCCTTGAACTCACAGAGACCTGTTTTCCTCTGCCTCTGGCTACTAGAAAGCAAGTGCTGAACCTGTGGGTGGAAAACAGCATGGCCAGGGGCTTGGTGTTGTGGCTCACGGGAGGAGATCCCTTTCTAAGAGCCTCTAGGAAGAAGAACAAGACAACAAACAAAACAAAACAAAAGAAAAACCAGAAACAAACAAGCAACAAAAAAAGATTCTCTAAGGAGGCCCAGCTGACTCTGGCCTCGTGGAAGCTTGGTTGTGGGAGGCACAACACAGGTGTCATGCTTCTCCCAGATCTTCCCAGTGTCTGTGCCTTTTGGCATGCAGTCTCACCATGGGATAACTCTTCATGCCTCCATCTCTTCTTCCCCAAGTTCCAGGTTCCTCAGGGCGGGGCCTTGAAGCCACTATGGTTGACTGATGACTGACAGGAATTCCTTCACAGGCCCTGTGAGAAATGAAACAAGACCCTTGTTAGAACACATAGCGAGGTTCAGGTTGCAGAGAGCAGGCAGCTTCACCTGGGGCAAGACCTTGTGTTGGCTGACACCACTGAAGTCCGGGTCCCCCAGAAACCTGGTTCCAAATATCCCTGGTGACCCTGATGCAGATGAGTGAGCACGCAGGGAAAGAGATGCTATGCTGACCGAGCTGCATGGACCTCAGCCTACAACTGCTCTCCAGCCCCACACCCTCTTCCTGCAGGGAGAAGACTTGACTGTGAAGTTCCCAGTTCTCTTTCAGTCCTAATCTCCACTTTTCTTACCAGTGCCATGTTCCTTTGGTGGGTTAGGCTGTAATAAATAAGCCACAGGGCATCTGGGCCATATTTATCAACTCATGAGTCCTCTTGTAAATCAGGGAAGAGAAGAAGCAATTATCGGCAAAAAATATATTTTAATTTTAAGTGGATCCTGTTAAACTTTTACACTTGAATGATGAATCAGGGTGATGACACAAGCCACCTAGAAGGTTCCTGGCTTCCTGCCTGCCCTGCTCCAGCGACCTTAAGTCTAGGAAGGGTTTGTTCTGCCCCCTACTGATACAACATTTGGCACTCTGCAACCCAGTTATTTTCTCTACCCCAAAGTCTCTGGCCTGTGCTTTGGTATCTTAGGGCATCCTCGCTGAGCTGAATGATTTTGCTGGGCTTGCTTCCCATAGTCCAGGCCGAGGTGGTACTTACTGTTATAACTTTAAAAAGAAATAGCAGGAGTCACACCATGCGTGCAACATAGGCTCACATAGGAGGCTTATCGGAAGAGGAGAACGAAGGGGCAAAGAAGCAGGCAAAGAAGGGGGCAGAGACCAGCCCCTTGGGACAAGAGTGATGGAAAAGAGAGAAAGAGAGAAAGAGAGAGAGAGAGAGAGAGAAATGGGAGGTGGCAAGGCTTACCTTTTATAAGGGAACTTACCGAATGTGCACAGAGGTGCTCTTAGTGGCTGCAGCTGAGGATGCTTCCCACCAGGGCCTCAAGGTGCCTGAACACTAACGTTTCTTCCTCTTGTCTATTATAAAAAGATGAGGAGTTAGAAAGGGGCAGCGTGTGAGGCAGGGATGAGGACATCATGTTCTCAAAACTGCTTCATGCTGACCTGGGGGCGTGGTAACGTTTGGAGGACCTGAGGAAGCTGGGGTGCTGGCTGTTTCACTTCACTGTCCAGACTCTGTGGACCTGGCAAAATGCTGTTTATGGTGGATCTAAGTTGGCTCCTAGAGCTTAAAACACCAGATCCTTTCCCATCACCACAGCATCACCCAGACGCTCTCCTTCTGTCCAGTCTACCAGGAACCACAGGCGGCTGGTTACTGAGGGCAGTCACTGTAGAGTTGGTACCTCTGGGGTGCTGCTAGTTCTCACCAACCGGACATGTTTGGTAGTCTTGTGCCTCCAGTTCTATGGCCAGCAGCTGGTAGTCCTGCAACAACAGCTAATTAGGAATGGCCAGTGGGTCTCCAAAGAACATCCCGATGGGAGCAAGGTGTAAATGATAACACAGTTCCTATGAGTGAAGCAGAACAGGATCCAATGGCTTTTATCAAGCGAGAATAGAATGAGAAAGGCACAAGCTGCCCCCAGAGAGTTGTCACTCAAGGACCCAAGGGTCCAAGAAATGACAAAGGCAAGGCTACCTAGTGAGTCAACATGCAGAGGGTGGGGACTGAGGGCTCTGAGCCGGAGAGAGCCATGGTTGCCTGGCACCAGGGCTTAGCGAAGGCAGAAGGTGAGAAACCATGCTGGAGAGATGAGTTCTCATCATGGGAAATATCCAGAGGTGGTAGACAGGAGGGGCTCACCAGTCACGCTGGCGTTGGATGAAGGGGCCCAGCAATCTGATGAAGTGAGGCGGTTCAGGGTCCTGGTGTTTCTCCAACTGCCAGTAGGCAGGGAGGAGGAAGTGTCAGGAGAGCCCTTCCGGTCAGGGAACCAATGTTACAATTTAAAAAAGAAATGGCAGGAAAAAATCCACCGTGCAATAAAGCTCATATAGGAGATTTATTGGAAGAGGAGAGGAAAGGAGCAGAGAAGGGGACAAAGAAAGGAGCAGAGACCAGTCCCTGGAGACAAGAGTAACTAATTGAAGAGGGAGGGAGATGGGGATGTAGTGACTGTGCACAGGAGGTGCTCTTAGTGGCTGCAGCTGAGGAAGTATCCTGTTAGGACCCTAAAGGCAGGTCAGTGATCTGGGGCCTCCGGGGCTGGAGGTAGAAGGTCTGCCATGTGGAGCCCGACTCCCTCCTTTGTGCCTGAGTCCACTGGACACAGCCTGTGTAGTGTCCTCAGTTGCCACCACTGAGATTATCACTCATCCATCACAGGGCGGTAATACCTCCACTGTGAGAGAAAATTGGAGGCTCCACTGTTGGGTGGAGCCTCCAGCCTGGGTGCTGCCCCTGGAATCTCACCTGGATTCACCCTGTCCCTTGTCACAATGGACCGTGACTCAGAGCAAGAGTGACCCCTTTTAACTAATCTTGGTTGTCAGATTGACTATGTGAAATCAACTCCAACCTAAGCACAGCACACCTCGGAGGGGTTCTATTGATTGACTCCTTTGAGGTGGGCAGACCCTCCCTAAATCTGGGCCACACACCTTTTAGTGGTTTCCCACATAAAAGGACATGGAAGAAGCAAGCGTTCGCTTTTTGCCCTCACTCTGGCAAGTTTCCATATCCTGCTGCTGAGATGGTCCTTCCTTAGTATTAAGATCTACCACTCTGGAATTCCAGCTTAGACCATAGACCAACTGAGACATCCAGCCTCATGTGGACTGAACAACGACCAGACTCTTGGCTTTTCCATCAGGAGAGAGTCATTGCTGGCTAGCTAGACCACAGCCTCTTTAATTTTATAATTTTAAATACACACACACATAAGTATACATGTATATGTCTATATACATACACACACATATATGACAAATACAATGGGTGTATTGCAACATCTCATATATACTCTACACACACGCACACGCACATGCACACACACACACACACACACACACACACACGCCTGCACACATGCACAGGTGCACATATACCCCTTAGTGATGGGCTGATTTGTTCTGACTTGGTATTATCCCTGGCCAAGGGAGGGATCAGTCATGAGTTGTGTCAGGATTCTGGTTTGTGGTTTTGCTCCTTTTGTGGGGGAGGGTCATAGTACCTTGGAGGGTTCCTTTCTCTTCTTCACTGATTAAAAATCATTAGCATTTTCTCCTGATGTGCATGTCCTGTGACCTATAGAGAGGTGTGTAATATATGGTCCCTGTACTCTAGAATGGCCCTCCTGAGCCAGGATGGAGAAGGGAGTGAGTGACCCCCATGGCCTTCCAACCGCCCACAGACTCCATGAGATGTCTGTCTGCGAAGGCCTCAGTTGCCCACAGCAGGCCCTAAGCAGCTCATTTAGCTGCATTTTCCTTCTGGTCTCATACAAATCAGCTGCCCAGTGTAAGCCTGTGGCTGGGTCAGATAAGTACGGAAGTGAACAGTTTCTAAGTCTGTGAAGTTCAGGTGTGGAGTTTGGGGGTGATGCACTGATGGCTATCCAGGGTGAGCCTCTTTCACTCAAGGAGCCACCTGCCGCCACACCCGGGGCTGTGTTTTCTCATAGGAGCATTTGGGAGGTTGAGGAGGACGATCAGAGTTCAAAGTTAGTCTGGACTACATGAGGGCGGGGCTTTGTCTCAACAAACAATCTGTATCCACAGATTTTAGGCTAGACCGAAAAACGAACCTTTGAGAAATCAGGAAACAGTTACCCATCCGTTGTCAAGTCTCATTTGCATTTTTCTTCAGAACTTGCCGACAATAAGGCACGCTCTTCTCAGCAGGGCCCACGGTGGCCCTTCATCGTTTGCAAAGCTCCTTGACAGTCGCTACAACACTTTGAGAACACAAGGGTTAATCCAGGGGGTATTCTGGATCGTAACAAACACTTGCATGGACACTAGCTCGTATTTTTCTTCTTCTGAGTCCCATTCCCCACGGTATGACTGTAGAAGTTTAGTGTAGTATATTTCTGAGAAATGGTATGTGTTTGTGTTTACAAATGTTGTGTCTTGCTGTGGGGTAAGGTTTGTCTCAGATTCCATGCAGAGCCCAAGAGTATGAGACAGCTTCACACTACCAGGAGGGGCATGGACGGTGCCACTTAGCCAGGAGCAAACAGCCTGGGGTGGGGTCGGGGAGCATGTTCTGTCCCTCAGCCACTGGCTCTGGACAGCTGACTGGTGTCCTGTGTGTGGCCACTACTTCCTGCTTTGGCACACCCTGGTCGCCTGGGGGAGGTGGACCTCTAGCGTCCGCTGTCTCTGCTGGGCCTGTAAGGGAAGGTTTCACAGATGAAGCTTCCGTAAGCAAGAGCTGCGGTCTCTCATTGCCTGCTTCACCTTATTTCCGTCTGCTGCCCTTCCTGCCTTGGGTCATCCATGTTCATTCCCTTCCTCTTCAGACAGAAAGCCCCCCCCCCGCCATCCAGGACCTCCCACAGCCCTGGGCAGTACAACCTCGTGCCCAGACGATTTAGCCTCTGTTGGGAGAGGCTCCCAGAAGTGCAGGTGAATGCAGTTCACATCTTGTCCGTCTGTCGGCGAAAAGCATTTGATTACAGCTGGACGTGGTGGCACTGCCTGTGATTCCAGTGTGTGGGAAGGTGAACAGAAGAAGGCCTGCTGGAGCTAAATAGATAGACAATGTCCAAAAACACAAAAATACATAAGCGAACATTTGATTGTGACCTGGAGCCAGTGCTTCAGCCTGAGGTTAGGAAGGTCTCAGGGAGACACTTACCCTCTTGTAAAGATGGTGGCTTCCTGTGTAGGTGGCTGTCCTGGTGGGACAGTGAGGGACAATCCTCCTGGGTAAGGCTCTCTTGGTGGTGTGTTGTTTAAGCTAGTGTCCTTGGAAGAAGCAACTAACTGAGTTCAGCCCTTGCTCCTTTCCTACCTTCCTTTGTCTTCACTGACCCTAGATATACCACCTCATCTGTGTCCCAGGAAGCAGCGGGAAGCTGCTCCAGGACTAATGCTGAGAGAGAGAGAGAGAGAGAGAGAGCAGACAGCGTTCCTGTGGTACATGCCTGCAATCCCAGTACAAGGGAGACCTGGACAGGAAGATCAGGAGGTTAAGGTTATGCTGGGCTACATAATTTTAGGCTAGTCTGGGCTACATACATGAGACCCTGTCTCACAAAACCCACAAATACGCATGTGTGTGAGAACACACACACAGAGATTGCGGAGGGTGAGAAAGAACTGCAGGGAGGTAAAGGAAAATGGCCTATGGAGGGTAGCAGCTGTCCACCCTTCTTGTCGGGAGAACCTTGGAGACACAGATTCTTGCTCCAGTGTCTTTAAGCTTTACTTCTGTATTGTAGGGGTCCATTTGTTTGTTTCCCAGACTCCCAAAATAATCACTCAAAAACTATATTATTTAAATCAGCTTGTCCCATTAGCTCTAGCTTCTTATTGGCTAACTCTTACATCTTAATTTAACCCATCTCTATTAATCTGTGTATCACCATGAGGCTGTGGCCTACCAGGTAAAGTTCTGGCATCTGTCTCTGGTGCAGCTACATGGCTTCTCCTGACTCTATCTTCTTTTTCCCAGCATTCAGTTTAGTTTTCCCTGCCTAGCTCTCTTCTACCCTATCAGGCCAAGCCAGTTTTTTTATTTATTAACCAGTAAAAGTAACACATAGACAGAAGGTCCTCCCACATCACTTCTGTGAGATCAAACTCAGTCTTTTTAGAAGTCAAGGTGCTTTCCAGTAACTGAGCCCCAGGAGCTGAGCATAGGCCTGACAGAGACAGGCTCGCAATTTCTATTATGGAAACAATTGAAAATATTTCCAACAGAGCTGCACACCGACAGTGACAGCAAGACATTCCTGTCACAGCAGCTCCTTGGAGACTCCTTCTGGTGAGCATTGACTTCTGTCCAGCAGGTGAGTAGAGCCCCCCTCCCATTTCAAGGTCTAGTCATGGCCAACCCTCCAGGGTGGGGGAGGTGGTGGGATACCCAGTCAAGTTCAGCCTCCCAGAATACACTCTTAGCCACTGGACCATTTCTCCAGTCTTTCTTTTTATTTTTATTAATGGAAAATTTCCATACCTCACTAGCAAGCTATAGAAAGGCCTCATTACATTTTATTTTTGTGTATATCTGTGTATGCCAAGTGTGTGTGTGTGTGTGTGTGTGTGTGTGTGTGTGTGTGTATGTGCGTGCGTTCGTGTGCTCATGGAAGAGGGCTAAAAGAGGGTATCAGGTCCTCCGGAGCTAGAGTTACAGGTGGTAGGTAATATACAAATGTCACATGGTGCTGTGGATGGGGACTGTTAGGCAAGAGCCAGGTGAAGCCCTGTGATCTCGATTGGCTGGCACGGATCTGTGGAGGATGAGGGATGGAGGGCAACTCTTGTAACTTGGGACAAAGCTAAGTAAGTGGACATGCTTGGGCACTAGCAGGCCCCCAGCGACAGGTGAGAACTTGTGGACTGACAGAGGATGGAGACAGGCACTCGGGCAAGGAGGACAGAAAAGGGTGGTGGAGGAGGGCGATGAGTGTTTAAAATGGAACTCTCAGGAATCTAATTAGTGGCGCACTTATAATGAAACCAATTCACTCCTTGCGTTGCCGTGAACAGAGGCCACGAGCAGGAGGAAACTTGTTTACTATAGCAGTTGCCTTTTGCCTCTTAGTGGAAAATCAATTTATTTTAGTGCTCATTGGGTATTAACTGTTGTTTTCTTTAAATCCTCTCCTACCTCAGCTTGGGGAAGGGACTCCTGACTCAGGAAATTCGAGGTCTCCCAGAGAGTGGCAGTAAGCTGGTGCTCAATGGATGTTTCTTTCATTCTCAGTCAGAGAACACACCAAGTCCTCTGCATTCTGTGATAGAGCATGCCATATTCTCTTGAGACTCTCAGAGTCCCACGGAGGCCCTGTCTGCTGAGGGGCTGGCCTGCAGGGGTGGGTGGGTGTAGACCCAGAGCACAGCTCAGGAGACAAGGTAATACTCACAGCACCCATGGGTGCTGGTCATGGCTCAGGAGATATGGCAATACAGCACCTGAGGATGCTGGTCATGGCTCAGGAGACAAGGCAATACTCACAGCACCCATGGGTGCTGGTCATGGCTCAGGAGATACGGCAATACTCACAGCACCCGAGGATGCTGGTTCATATACCACTTTGACTGAACCGCGGTGCAAGACTTCTTGGTCAGACATTATGGTAGTTTGAATGAAAATGTCCCCCATTGCCTCATTTATTTGGTCTCCCGTTGATGAAACTGTTTGTGAAGACTTAGGAAGTGTGGCCTTTATGGAGGATGTATGTCACTGGGGACTGTCTTTGAGTTTCTAGATTTCTCTTTCTCCTTTGTGATTGGGGTTTGAGATTGAGCTCTCAGGTTTCTGTTCCTGTTGCCATGTCAGCCTTTATTCTCGTGGGTCTGCTTCTCCATCATGGACTCTTATCCCGCTGGAACCATGGGCCAAAATCAACTTTCCCTTCCTTATGTCGCCTTGGTCAAGGTGTTCCATCACTGCAACAGAAACTAATACAGGTGCCTGCGTGTTGTTGCTGGGAAGGATGTGTTCAGGAGGCCCTCAGAACAGGAGGCCACTCTCCACTGCACAGGTGGGCCTTGTCCAGTCCGCAGTAAGGCATGTTGTCTGGGAGGGAGGGCTTCTGCCTTACCGATTGGCATTTCCAGCGTGTGACCCTGCCTGCAAGCTTCCGGCTTGCCCATCCTACCATCCACCTCATGAACCAGTTCCTTAAAAACTCCCTGACTTCGTCTCTCCATAGACAGACCCTTTGGCTCTGTCCTGTGTAGGGCTCTGACTTGGTAGAGCATGATGAGCCTACCCTCCCGCCCAAGGCCTCACCGATTCTGGGGTGCCACCGTCATTCTGTTTCCTCCCGAGCACAGACTCAGCTGCAAAGTGACCTGGAAGAGGTCATGGCTGCGATCGTTTAGAGCAGGCCCTTGAGAGGAAACCCTGTTTGCTCTGCAGCTTCTGGGATGCTCTTTGTGGACGCTGCTAATGAAGCAGATTGGTTTTTGTCTCTTAAGTATCCTCTAATTAATTTTGCAATGAACGCTTGCGGCCTCCTGATGCGGAAGAGCTGTGTGGAGTGCTTAGGAGCTAATGAGAGATGGGCGCACAGTGGGGAAAGGTCCGTCTGAGCCACTGAGGTCGGAGCTCCCTTTTCTGCGCACTTCACCTCCTGAGCCAAGGCTTGCCACCTGCCATCTTTGGCTCCTCAGCACCCAGCCCTTCCACTCTCTGCTTCCTTGGACCATCTCTCACTGGAGCAGGCAGGTTACAGTCAGACTCCCTGCCTTGTGGTTGGTTACTCCCTGTTCTCAGATTCTTGGCACAGTTTTGCATTGAACAATAGATTCCTTCTGAGGATAGTGCCTGGCCACAGCCCTCTGAGTCAGAGAGTGACCGAAGGGGACGCCTCTCCACTGCTGACCCACTCACCAAAGGAACCCGCAGCTGGGTTTGAGGTTTGTGAGTGCAATGGGTTTGTTCTGAGGGAGGGACTGCCAGCCTCACTTCACCAGGGCCACTTGGCTTCCTTTTGATGCGTGTCCACCCCCTCCTTCGACATGCCAGAATTATGTGGCTAGAGCTGGGCTTTTCTGTCTTTTTCTCTGAATTTTCCAGCTGTCCTGTCACCTCTCTTGTGAGTCCCTGAAGCTCTCTTTGGAATAGAGTTTGTTGTTCTTACACAAACTCTTTTTTGAAAAGATTTATTTTTATTTTATATGTATGGTGTTTTGCCTGCCTGTGTATATACACCACATGCATGCAGTACCCATGGAGACCAGAAGAGGGCACTTGATCCTCTGAAGCTTAAAGGTCATGTGGGTGCTAGGGATCAAAGCTGGGTCCTCTACAAGAGCAGTAAGTGCTCTTAACCTCTGAGTCATCTCTCCAGCCTTGTGTTGAGTTTTCTAAATTGACTCACCAGGATGTACCTGTTCATTTACCGTCTTTCCTGGTAGTTTACCTCCCTTTGTAAAAGTCAAGTGCATGTTACAGTGACTGTGGCACCCAAATAAATGAAGGAGTCACGATTTAACCAGGAAGAGAGGGGAAATAAAGGATTCTGTGGTCCTTTAATCAGGTGCATATGCCATGTATGCATGTGTGCATGCCACTGTGTGCATGTGTGTGCATGACAGTATGTGGGTGTCTGTCACATGCTATGTGCATGATAGCCTGTGGATATGTGTGTGCATGGATGTATATGTTCATGAAGGCATGTGTACATGTGTGTACATGGCAGTGTGTGCATGACACTCCACTTGAACACACTTGACTCTCTGCTTTGAAAGGAAATGCTTACCTGATGGATAGGCACATGTGGGTATGGCAGTGTGTTTATGTGTGCACATTGCATGACAGCATGTGCAAGTATGTGCCTAGTCATGTTTGTATGACACTGTATGCATGTCAGCATCAACACATGCATGCATGGTAGTGCGTGTGTGTGTCTCTAGGTGGTGGTGGGGTACGGCTGAAGTAAAAATGCCATTAATAAATGAGGAGGGACTTTTAAATTAACAGCAGCCCAAGACTGTAGATTAATTTTTTATATGTTTCCTAACAAGAAAAATGAAGCGAATAAATTGTGACAATTGGGAAGTAATGAAGACCTTGCAGGGATGGCGTCTTGCCAGTGCAGATAAGGGGATTCTTGATAGCTCTGCACAAATGCAAATCAGCGGGCTGGGAAACATGCATCTTCAAGCATTAAGGGAATTGGCGTGCTCTCTTTTTGAACCCAAGTAGTCATCTCTGAAATGTTTTCAAGGACGTGCCGAGGAAGGCAGTGGGGCTGAGGAGCCACTACTGTACCAGGTCCCCCGTTCAGACCTTGCACCCCATCCAAGTCCAGCCTCATCACCTGCTCTGATGGGTGTCAAGGTCTGTGTCTACCTGATGCCCCAGGACACACGGTGGAGAGTGACTGGTGACCTCAGACACTTGAGTGGGCTGCTGGCAATGTGGAAGGGAGGTGTCTGCCTGTAGTTGGAGAGAGTGGGCAGTGGTCTAGGGTAGGTTGAATGTCACACACCAGGACTGTTGGATCTGCACTGCTGGCTCTGCGAGCATTTGCACCTGAGGCAAAGACCCTGTGGGCACCCCCTTCTGACAGTTTACTCCAGCAGGCCACTTGAACATGGTTTCTAGTTTCTCGAGTGTCCAGCTCCTGTAGGAACGAGCTCGGGTCCTTGTTCAGAATCAGGCTCCGGAGTGCTGGCACTAGTCATCCAACCTACAGTGCCTTCTCCCATCTGCTTCCAGCCCTGGCCCATCACCTCATGTTTTATTGCCCATCTCTCTGGATACAATAAATATCCTGATGGTTGCGTTTGCCTGGTATTTTAGTTTGGAAAAGCTAATGACATTTGTAGAACACATTTACGGTATTTAGAAGAAGCCAGCTGCAATTGGGAGCCCTCTCAATACTGACTTCACAGATGAGGACAGGGGAACTGTGCAGTCCGTAGGGACAAAGGCTGGCTTTGAGGGCAAGGCCACAGGGCGTGCTCAGCGTGCTCAAGCGCAGGCTGAAGAGTCACAGGTCCAGGGGCTCAATAGATGCATATGGAATACACAGATCTGACAGGTCAGAAAAATGAATTTCATTTTGCGACCTGATTCCTCACACAAACTTCGAGTGTGGAAGACCAAGGTGCTACAGGCTGGTGTCCTCTGTGATTTCCTAGCTGGAGGCCAGCACATGTTCCTCCATGCCTGTGTAGTGTGTGTGACTGGAATGAGACTAACTGGGACTCAGTAGCCATTGCTGTAGTTGCTGCTTAGGTTTGAATTCCTGGTTGCCCTGGACAAGTATTTATAATAAAATTAAAGTCATGTGACCTGTCTGAGGTATGCTGTGGATAGGATAACAGAACTTACATTTTCCCTCCAGGTGGTTCTCAGTCTTGTACAGGGGAATCTGGGGGTTTGAGTGGTCAGGAGAAGAGATCCCCACCTCCAGGGGCTTCAGTAGGAATGTCCAGGGTGTAGAGAGAGTAGGCCTGTGCACCCGACTGAAAATGACTACTTGATTTGTTGTGGAATGATCTTTTCGTACACTTGACGTCTTTCAGACTGGTTTATAAAGAACTGAGTGCTCATAGCTAGGCAGGAAGAGGTTAGGTGGGACTTCCAGGTAAAGAGAGAAGAAGAGGAGATAAAGCTAGGTGTGGGAGGAAACAGGAGGTACAAGATAAAAGAGAGGTGAAAAGTCTTGAGACAAAATGTAGATTAGTATAAATGGGTTAATTTAAGTTATAAGAGCTAGTGGGACAAGCCTAAGCTATAATCTAACCTTTCCTAATTAATAATAAGTCTCCATGTCGTTTTTTGTGTCAGCGTAAAAAAAATCCATTCACTTTGCTTATTTATTGAGAGAAGGGTAAAGGAGAGGAAAGAAAGAAAGAGAGCGAGAGAGTGTGATAAAAAGTGTTTAGGGTTTATCTGAAATTCAAATTTATCTCAGTGTCTCGTATTTCTCTTGCTAAATTTTCAACTATTTATTTGTAACTGTATTTGAAAAGATGGACCCCATAAGTAGTTCAGAGGGAATTCTTCGGTGTGTGTGTGTGTGTGTGTGTGTGTGTGTGTGTGTGTGTGTGTGTGTGGTATCAGGAGTGTTAATCTGTTTATGGTTTAAAAGCGAAGCTAGAAGGAGTCTGTGAATTGAGCAATGAGGATTGGTGGGTGGGGAAGGTGCTGAGCTGGCAGTCTGCTGGTGCCCCTCTCTGGGCTGTCTGGCTTCTCAGATTTGCATATGGGTCACAGGTGGCCCATATTTCTCCCTCCAGACTTTTCTGACCTAGGAGGAAAGTTCCTAGGCTGGTTACCCCAGATGTGGACACCAGAGGGCGCCTGGCACCGCGGCCTGCCCAGGCTGGCTGGGTTTTTTGTGGGTAGAATGTTTTGTCATTTGAAAGTGCTGAATCCAGCCCCCAGAGGTCAATTTTGAGCTGAAATCTTAAGGAAGGAAGGAAGAAGATGGGGAGGGAGTGAGAGAGGAGAGAGGTGAGAGTAAGAGAGAGAGAGAGAGAGAGAGAGAGAGAGAGAGAGAGAGAGAGAGAGAGAGAGAGAGAGAGAGCGCACAGAGACTCCTAAGGTTATTTTAGAATCTCATGTATGGAAAAGTGATGGATAAACGGGACTTGGGAGACAGAAATCATTCTGTGACCACCTTGCAAAGTAGCATTCCCAGAAAAAGGCCTTCCCCACCCCACCCCTGGTAGAAGATACTTGACTAAGGAGAACTTCATGGCCGTGGAGAGTTGAAATGTTGCACATCCAGAGCTAGGTTATCTTGGGCTTTCTTTGGGTTCTTCAATAGCAGTGACTGCCCATCACTCTGTCTGACTTATGTCCCTTCAAACAGCAGGTAAATTTTGGGGGATGTATTCTTAGCAGAGCACTAGCTTCCACCAACTAAGATAGCATCGGATAATGTCAGACACTACAGCTCAATAGCCCCCACTTTGCTGTAACTTATGTCTCTACCAAACACATGTGGCAAGTGCTTTAATTTGTGGTGTAGCTATCAAGAACCACGAGACTGCTTCTATGTTGGAAGATGTTTTCAGGTGACCTGAATCTCTGCCGCTCATATTTGGCTCAGAGTAAACCATCTCTTGGTTGCCCTTCCAGCAGAGATCTGTGCTCATCAAGAGGGTAACTGCACTCATAGGATCTCCTTAGTTCTTTAGAATCCAGGACTCAGGGCTGAGGACAGACTGGGCACAGTGGGCACCATACCTGTCTAGGGTGACCCTTGATAGCTAAGGGGAGTCTCCAGGGATGGCTGTTCAACGGTAGATCACCACTTCAGCCTCTTGCCTCTGCTGTGGGGATCCGTGGCCCAATACATCAGCATTGTCCATGAGGCATCCAATCTACTGGGCAGAGCTTCCCACTGCACTGCCAGGTGTATGGACCACGCTTGGCCTTGTCTTTCTGACACCGTGACTCTGCCCACTGTGGAGTCTCAGTGTGGTCAGCTTTTTGGGAAAACCCGAATTGCCGCATGTCCAGAGCCACTGCCTTATCCTCACCCTGCTCAAGGTAAAGGTACGCCACTTCCCAGGCCCCAGCCCAGCACACGAGTGTCCAGAGCCACCCGTCAGAGGACTGTGATGTGATGTAGCTGTTCCCATCCTGCTGGATCCTCCTGGCCTTCAGCTCCAAGGCAGGAGGGGAGGAAGTGAGCCTGGTTCCCCAGAGCAGGGGTATTTGGAGACCCAGCAACACTGTCTCTGTCAGCAAAGGTGTACAGCTGGCAGCTGTATTGGACTAATCCACGGGAAGTGTATACGGACATTCCAACTGGAGAACCCGTTTTTGCAGAGCTACGGTCCTGTCAATTCTGTAGAAATCTTAATCATGGCATTTCTCCCTTCTATAGTATTCCAGCAGTGTATAAGCCTGACTTTTCCTGCAGGGCAATGGAATGCCTCCCCTCCCCCTGCCCCCCCC
>JAQHUG010000159.1:1331931-1348308 GCA_028555095.1 Dicrostonyx torquatus
TTGCCAGTATTTTATTTAGTATTTTTGCATCAATGTTGATGAGTGAGTTGGTCTGTAATTATCTTTCTTAGTAATGTCTTAATGTGGTTTGGTTATCAGGGTAATTCTTGTTTTTCCATATGAAGTTGAGTATTGTTCTTTTGAGGTCTGTGAAGAATTTTTCTGGGATTTTGATGGGCATCACATTGAATCTGTAGATTGCTTTTGGTAAGATCACTATTTTTACAGTTTGGCAATGTTCCTTTTGTTCCTATTGTGTGGAATAATTTAAGGAGTATTGGTATTCATTCTTCTTTGAAAGTCTTGTAGAATTCTGAGCTGAAACCATTTGGTCCTGGACTTTTTTTTTTTTTGGTTGGGAGACTTTTGATGACTGTTTCTATTTCTTTAGCAGTTATAGCTCTGTTTAATTTAGACAGCAGGATTCTTTGGATTGACTTCTGCTTGAGGTACAAAGCTCAGAAGAGAAAAGAACATTCTGACAGATGAGGAACAGAAATAACACATGGGGAAGGATGTGATTTCAGTGGGATAGGAATCAGAGGCCTGCAGGGAGAATGCTGTCAGCCAGCCTGCAGTGGGAATTAGCTCTTATAGCAGCCATGTTCAAGAGCAGGTGAGGCTCTGTAGGGGCAGGGTGCAGATTCTTAAAGCAATTCCTTTTGCCCCAGCACCCCTCTCCCCAGTAACCTTTCTAACAGAGAGCTTTCCCATAACCATCATTAATCTGTGAATTGGGGAACCATGGTGGACTGGGGGTCTTCAGCATCCCGTTCCTCTGGGGACACAGTGACCCATCCACTTGCCTTTCTGTGGGAACTGAGGAAGAACTGTGTAAAAGACTTGTCCAGGTTCTCTCTGGTGTGGGTGAGATGATAAGAAGAGGGTGTTGAACAAGCAGAGGGAAAACTATAGGCCAGGGCCATCTCTTGTGAGGATATCCCATTGGGATCAGAGAGAAAGCAGGCAGCGGCAGCCAGAGAAACTTCCCCCTTCTGCCTTCTGGATTCACCATTATTGCCATATTTACATTAGGGTAGTTCTTCTTTTGCTGTGTGTCCACCTGTGTGTATCTGAGCTATGTATTGCAGAAAGAACACACTACCATCTTCTTAGGAGGGTGGTCATGCAGGCAGTGCTCAGAATGACTGAGGGTACACAGGAAGAATCTCTGCCTCTGATGGCAGGATGGCATTTCTTTAAACTGGTCAGCACCTCAAGTTTGCAAAACACTGAGTGAGGTAAACAAATTTGCTCTTTTTTTCAGCTGCCGAGGGGCTCTTTCTATGAATGGACCCCCAACAGTGATTGCCAGTTCATCTTTGTAGAAGTTTATTTGAGACACACAGTTTACTAGGGGCAAAATACACACAGGTTACTGTACCACCAGACAGAGCTCCTCCAAAGAAGCAGGCAGGCTGGTGATCCGTGCAGAGAGAGCTCTTTCCATGTGGGCCTATCTTTTTATACCTCTTGGGACCTTGTGGTCCAGCCCCATTAATTAATTAACAGCTAATTGGGGGGGCGGAATAATTAGCTAATGGCGTGGCATGGCTATAAGCCGAATAGGCCAAGACCACTCCCCTTCACATCTTCATCTATTCCTGTTAGCAGGTCCCTGAAGCAGCCACGGAGTTCGTCCTAGATGATAAAACATTTCTCTGTAATCTTGCGCACATAGATTCTTAGCAAACTGCTCCTTTTGGGCTTATAACAAACAATACCTTTGGAAGATCCAGAGGAACTTTTGTATTTATACATTTTAAGAATTTGGTAGCCAGGACCCTCCCTGAATGGACACCATTCCGAATGAGCTGGGTCTGGTCCTGGGCTAGGACGAGGGAATCTGAACCAAGATGAGAAAAATTGGAACTTTTGGGAGGTTCCTCACTTCTGTACTGAATGGATATGATGAACACCACGTTTTCCTGCAGGTCCACGAGTCTTCCAAGAACGGGTCAAAAGGAACCTTTTAGGAGGTAAGAACTCAGAGATGTGGGCGTCTGGATCACAGAAGGCCTGTGTTCAGGCTCTTCATGTCTAAGAGGTTGTCATTCCCGTGTGAATGCAGCTCAGCAGGATGACTTTAGCCTTCGTGAACTGTACTGATCCTTTCCTACCATTCCTGTCCAGGATGCTGGGGTAGAAGCCCTGGTGGCGGCAGAGGCAGAACTAGTTGACATGTGCAGAAAGAAGGAGTCGGAGGGCAGAAGGTGATGCCCACCTAGTGATTTCCCAAGTGCCTTCTGGACAGCAGGGGCTGTGACTGCCTCCCCCATTTCCCAAAGGTTCTTTGTGGCTAAAATAAAACAGGAGCAATTAAACAATAAATAACGAGTTACTGGCTCTGTGGGGGCTCCTGGAGTATTGATCAAAGACCCACAAGAATACATCGCCGTCCTCCTTGAGTTATCTGGGCTTATATTCCGCCACTAATTAAAGTTCACCCAGGGAGTGTTCCCTGGAATATAAAGAACTCCTGGACTCTGGTGGATTCCAGAGGTGTTTCTTGCTGAGGGGAGCAGAGACATCTTACAAGGGAAGCCCAGTGGCATTGCCCATGACATAGAGTTAGTGGCATTGTCGTGGCTGTTGCTGCTACCAAGAGTCCCCAAATACTGCACACCATGCTGATAATAAAGGGAATTTTCTTGGTTGCTATTATTGCCTGAGGTTGACTTCACTGGTGGCAGAAAGCTGACTGTGGGTATTTTCCTTGTAATGGTGCTACAATCACATCTAAATGGGAAATACAATGCAGTCAGCTCTGATTGGTGTTGACCACAGACGTCTCTTTACTTGGAGGACAGATTGCTTGGAAGATCTGGGTGGTGATAGATGACTCACACCTGTGAGATTAGTGATATGGCCTTGATGAAATTTAATATTATTAGATTTCAATGCAAATGTTAATAATATTAATAAGTATTAACAATATTAATCATTACTTTGCTGCAGGCTGCTGTTGAGTGGGCTGTGAATATCCGACTAGTAAGCACCAGGCTAAAAGGAATGCATTCAGAGAAAAGCTTGGTGTGTTATCAGTTATTTCATGTAGGAGAATTAACAGAAGAATGGCTTTCCATCCTTTCGCAGCCATCTTCTCTTCTCCAGCCACATATGGAGAGGCTGATCTTAGTTGGGCAGGCAGATTGTCCTCTTCTTTCACATGGGTGGGGTCAGATGTGTTCCCATTTCTAAGGCAGTTTCTTGAGCAAGTGAGTGTGGTGTGTGTGTGTGTGTGTGTGTGTCTGTGTGTGTGTGTGTGGTGTATTGTGTACATACATACATGTATACCTGTGGAGGCTGAAGAAGGCTGATGGGTGTCTTCTATCACTCTCCTTATTCCTTGGAGACGGGGTCTCTCCCTGAGCATTCTCCCTCACTCACCCCAGCTAGTCTGGTTTGCTGTAATGGCATTTCATTTGTATGTTAATAAATAAAGCTTGCCTGAGGATCAACAAAGTAAAACAGCCAGCCACTTGCTCTTACCTCTACCTCAGTCAGAAATGGCGATCCTGCCTCCAGGAATCTNCTGCATTGCTGGTGGGAGTGCAAGCTGGTACAGCTCGTTTGGATATAAGTGTGGTAATTTCGCAGAAAATTAGAAAACAACCTTCCTCAAGACCCAGCAATACCACTTTTTGGTATGTACCCAAAGGATGCTCAATCATACCACAAGGACATGTGCTCAACTATGTTCATAGTAGCATTGTTTGTCACAGCCAGAATCTGGAAACAATTTAAATGCCCCTTGTCCTAAGAATGGATAAGGAAAATGTGGTACATTTACTCAATGGAGTACTACACAGCAGAAAAAAATGACATCTTGAAATTTGCAGGGAAATATATGGAGCTAGAAAACATCATAGTCAGTGAGGTAACCCAGACCCAGAAAGACTATTATCATTTGTACTAACTCATAAGTGGTTTTTAAACAGAAAGCAAAGAAAACCAGGCTACAAATCACAATCCCAGAGAACCTAGACAATAATGAGGGCACTAAAAGAGCCATACATGGATCTAATCTACATGGGAAGTAGAAAAGGACAAGATCTCCTGAGTAAATTAGGAGCATGGGGACCTTGGGAGAGGGTTGAAGGGTAGGGGAGAGACAGGGAGGGGAGCAGAGAAAAATGTGGAGCTCAATAAAAATCAATAATAAAAACCTAAATAAATAAATAAATGAAGAGGAAAGACTCTAGTTCCTCTCCCAAATCACTACCAGAGTCTACAATTCTGTTTTAATGTGGCATGCATTTTCCTAAGCATTACCATAGCTTTTGTGAAAGATGGATTATAGGAGTAGCTCTCTGAAACATTAGTGGCATAGTTAAGAAGTTGGCAGATGATAAGAATGAGTAGGTCATTTCACAATGTTAAGTGGTTGCTTGGTTCATGGACACTACAAGAATCTTTCTTGTTTTCCTTCTAGAGCCTGTTGTTGGCTCACTGCACCACAGAGCATCAGCTAAGGAGCAGGGACCCAAGGAGGAAGCATCAGAGGAGTGTGACACTTGACTTTGAGAAGTCCTGAAGACTGCCTATGGACACATGTGCCGAAAGATCTGAGTTGTGAATTATGGGAATGTTGTGAGGACGACTTAAGGCTCCTTGGGGTTGAAGGTCACAGCAGCTGTGGATCTGTAGCCCTTACCAGGCAAACTGGGATAGCAGGAGTTCCTTGAGGGGACAAGAATGTGTCATGTGTGTATGTATATGTGTGTGTACATGTGTGTGTTGTGTGTTCCTACGGTGCTCGTCTAAGCTGGAAGCTGATTTCTGCAGTCACTTAGTGTTCCTTGTGGGAAAATAAGACTCAACATGAGCAAATGAAAGATTCTTATTGTACTCAAAATGTTCCCCATTATATTACACGTGCTGGAGGCACTCTGCGTTTTCAGATGAACATCGTGTAGCAGAGCTGACTGGAGTGTGGGCATTTGAAAATGTTTCTTAACAGCTTCTATTCTCTGTGTGCTACAATTGACACCTCCCCCAGCACTCTGCTCTTCCTTGAACACAGTTACTCAGTTCACTTGTGTGCCACTTCATTCTGTATCGTTTTGTTTTATTACACAGAGCAGCTTCTTTCCCCGCCACTATATGCAGCAGTGTCTCCTTCCTTTCTGTGGTTTAGTTTTCCAGCATGTAGGCATACCACCTCCCAGTTTGCTTCCCTGTACCACTCACCCAAGTTTCTAGCGTGTTTTCTACAGCGAGTTGCAGCAGAGATTGTTCCTGCGATCACGGCCTTTGATGAAGAGTTATCCCAGCTTCCTGGAGGATGTCCAAAGTCACCTTTTATAACAACAAAAAGTCAGCTGGTCGCTGGCTATCTATGTGTCTTTAATTCTTTAGAAGGCTAAAGCCATAGGTCATGTAACTCACTGGACACCCAAGGAAAGCTAGGGCTGTCAAAGGCAGTGGTTCTCAAGCTTCCTAATGCTGTGACTCTTTAGTACAGTTCCTTGTTTGTGGTGATCCCCAACCTTAGAATTTTTTATTACTATTTCATAACTATAATTTTTCTACCATTATGAATTATAAATATCTGGTATGCAGGATATTTGCTATGTGACCCCAAAGGAGTTGTGACCCACAGGTTGAGAACCTCTGGAAGGAGAGTTAAGCCAAGAGTCTTGTCTCCTTTGGGCAGAAGGTACCATGCAGGAGACAACTCGCATTCCTAGTATTCAAGCCCAATGTGGACTGTGACGAAATCATAACATCCCCTGGAGTAACAAAGACTCATCCTTAAACTCCTTAGACCTTGGAAAGGTGCTCTTAAGAAAGGCAGGGAGCAGGAAAGTCTTGGGAAAGCCACTCTCACTGTGCAGAGCTGGGAAGGGTGGGTGGGAACTGAAGAAAAGACTGGGATTCCCTGGATCCTCATTGCCCACATCCCATGTAGATCAGAAGCTGTAAGTCTCAAAGGGGAAAAAGGCAAACATGCCATCCTTATAACACCAGTAAGAAGCCCTGGGTCTGAAAGAAGGCAACAGGAAAGAGGCTTCTTTCATAATGGAGGAGGTCAGACCATTAAAGGTCTTTGGCCACTGGGAGTAGGGCAGGGTTCCTGAGAAGACCCCTCCCAAGATCTGGAGCCATACTCATACCCAAGATTCCAGCTGAGTCAGAACAGCAGAGAAACCTCTACCCAAGCTAATTGTTGTTAGGCGTCTAGTAAGTATAGGTTAAGGCAGAATATGAATATATATATATATATTTAGAGAGAGAGAGAAAGAGAGAGTATGTGGAATTAGTGAGACACCATGTAGCCTCCAGAGGAACAAAACACAAGCTGCCATCTGGAACCTTGCTGGTAGGCCACAGCCCTCGTGGTAAAATATAAAATAATAGAAATGGGTTAATTTAAGATGTAAGAGCTAGCCAATAAGAAGCTAGAGCTAACAGGCCAAGCAGTGATTTAATTAATACAGTTTCTGTGTGGTTATTTCAGTTCTGGGCAGCCAGGAATGAACAAGCAGTCTCCACTAACACAGAAAGAAGTATGGAGAGAACATGGAGCAGAACATTCAAAAGATGTGGGGAAGCAGAAAGTGACATGCTATACATGTAACTAGAATCTCAAGACAAGAAGACAGATAGTAGGGCAGAAGAAATAATGGCTTTGAAGAGATAATGTCTGAGACTTCTAAAATCAACAGTGAGCGCTAAATCACAGATCATACATCTCTGAAAAACTCAACAAAAAAACTTACTAAGCAAACTTAAATGTATATTCAAATTGCTGAAGATAATCATAAAGATTTTGAAGACAGACAGAAAAATAAACATGCCCCATGCAAAGAAACCATGAGCACAATACCTGATATCTCACCAGAAACTATGTGTTTTGGACTGAAGCATGTTTTCCTTACATTCATATGTGGTACTCCTTACCTTAGTGTGACAATATTTACAGATTGGACCAATTTGCAGGTAATAAAGGTTAAATGAAATCATAAGAGAAGGAACTGGATCCAATCAAATCTTTGTCCAGATAAGAAGAGGAGACAACAGAAGCCTGCCCCGAGTACACTGTGGAAGGCTATGTGATAATATAGCAATGAGGGGGTTTCCACAAGCCAAGAAGAGTGCCCTCACTTGGAGTCTGGAACTTTTAGCCTTCACATCTTAGAGAAAGCAAATGTCTGTTGTTTTTCCTTTACTGAGCAGTCCAATGCACTGTGTGAGCCAGAAGGCTGCAGAGAAGCATAACTGAAATGCTGATTGAGAAAGGCCACTGGTCAGCTCGGTATTCTATACCCTGTGAAACTATCTTTTAAATGGTAGGGGAAATAGGCAAAGACTGAGAATTTATTACCAGAACACCCATATTTCATGAAATGTTAAATGGAGCTGTTTAGGCAGAAGAAATAATGATTTATAGCCAAAATTTTAATATATGATAAGAAGTGAAGATTGTTAGAAATGACATAAATGAACACACATATAAGATTCATTTTCCTTATTCTTGTCTGCCCTAAAAGGTAACTGGTTGTGTAAAGTCATGCCTATGCTAGTGTATCTCACATACATACCAAGTGTGTCAGTGACTGGGGATGGAGGGAGGGTCAGGTGTGTACTGCGAGAAGGCCCTCATGCTGCACATAATATGATGTGATATTACTCCAAGACAGACTCTCATGCATTCAAGAGATGTTGCAAGCCTTAGGGTAACCATACAGAATAAAAACCTATAAAGAAGCCTATAGTGAAGGTGAAATGTAATCAGGAAAAGCATTCAATTAATCCAAAAGAAAGCAGAAAATGAGATAAACCAAAACAAGAAAAGATAGAACCCCTCCTAGCAGTTAACATGGCAGATAAAAATGCAACCACATCAATTTACATTAAATATGAACAGCTTAAACACACTGACAGAAGGTCACACTAGGCAATCAGACAAGATCCACCTATGTGCTGTCTTTGAGAAGTTCACCTGAAACATAAAGTTTCACCGCAAGGGTTAGTTTTGACTGCCAATATGACACAATCTAGAATCACGTGGGAAGAGTCTCAGGGAGACTAGATCTCCTCAACCTGTCTAGATCAGGTTGGTCTGTGGGGCGTCTGTAGGGGGTTGTCTTGATTGTTTTATTTGAAATGGGAGACGTTCCCTGAGCCGCAGAAGAGTGGAGGAAGTAACACTGAGTGCAAGCCTGTTGATATTAATTTCTTACCGCTCTTGACTGTGATGTCATGTAACTAAGTGTTTTAAGGACAAGCTGCTATGAACCCTCTGATACAATGGACTATAACCCAGAATTATAAGTTAAATGCAACCCCCTTTTCCCCTTGGTAGCTTTCTGTCAGGATGTTTTTAATTGCGGCAACAGAAACGAAGCAATGTGTACAAACCATAATTGCATGTACAATTGAAGAGTGTTGCTGAGACATTACAGCAAGGGAGCTCCGGCCGACTCACCATGACCACCAGAGGGGCGGGCAGGTTGCTGAGTGTCCTTCCACATTAGGCACTGCTTCTGAGACGGCAGGTGCTGGAGATGGTCCTTGCTGTCTTGATCCTTTCGTTCCTCATAAACACTGCAAGGAATAAAAGTTTCCAAGACACTTGTTTTGAGACAATCACTATAGAGTTTCTTGGAACTGACTGGGCTGACTCTGAGAAGGCAGTTGTGCGATCCGGCAGGAGCTCTCTCTGTGTGTGAGTGTGTTCCATCAACAGACTCACTGCAGTGAGGACGGTGGGATAAAGATAGGGAATGCAGCTTTTGTAAGCTGGGTCATCTACTATAGGAACATGAGTATTAAAAAGGTTTTTTTTTATCTTAACTAATTTTATTTTTGAGACAGGGACTCACTATGTAGCTCTAACTGCCCTGAAACTCACTCTGTAGACCAGGCTGGCCTTGAACTCACAGAGCTCAGCCTGCCTTTGCCTCCTGAGTGCTAGGACTAAAGGTGTGCACCACCACCACTCCGGGATTAGACAGCTATCTCTTGCATCTAAAATGTCATCATTCAGCAAAAGTTGCATTCTTCTGGGCAAATTCCTTACTTACAATGTTTGAACCTAGCTTCTCAATGTCTTGCTGTCTCTGGGTCTGTGTTCATCAGCCCCACCAACCCTAGACTGTGGTGATGATAGTGTGTGGGCCTCACTGTTCTGCTGAATAGACACTTTCCACCATCTCATTTCCCTTGCCCACAGTGCCCAGAACCAAGTCTGACACACGATTAGTAAAAACTCAGAGAGAGAAATTGGGGTTCAACTTGAAGGTCAGAAAAGCAAACCAGCCAGCCACTGGCTCTTACCTCAACCTTAGTCCAAAAATGGTGATCCTACCTCCAGGAATTTCAGAATGAGACTGTCTGAGGGCTGTCTCCTCCCATTTTATAATCCTCTCCAGTTCTAGGGTTAAAGATGTGCACCATTGTGATTAAAGACACACACTGCCCGGCTTCTATAGCAACTAGTGTATCTACTGGGATTAAAGGTGTGTGTTACCACTGCCTGGTCTGTAAGGCTGACCAGTGGGGTCGTTTTACTCTTTGATCTTTGGGCAAGCTTTATTTATTAAAATAAAAACAAAATGTCACTACATGAGTCCTCAGGTCTGGTGCTGTCACCCCATCTTCTAGGTCAGGGAGCAAAAGCCTGGCCCAGAGGTACAGAAGCAAGGGTGAAGCCCAGACTCCAGCCACTTAGGCAAGGGTCAGCCAACAAAGCAGACAAGCGGCTCCTGAGTCTGGAGCTACCCCTCCTGTCACGTGAAAACTTTGACTAATGAGATGACCTGTTTGGAGGGGACACTAACATGTTCCCCCCACCCCCAGGGTGCTTAGGAAATTCACAGTGACTAGTCAGGTGGTACACAAGCCACAGGGCACCAGCCTTGTGTAGCCTTTAGTTCCCACCCACCGCTTCCTCCTCTGCTTCCTGCTCCAACCTCTCCCCTCCCCTCTCTTCTATGTCCCTTCCCTGCCTCTTTCTCTTGGCTCTACTCTTCCTCCTATTCCGTAGCAGACGTGTATGTATCAAGACATCCTGCTTTGTCAAGCCCAGGGATGTCCCTGATTGGCATGGGAGAGTCAGCCCAGAAGTGCAAATGTTGGGGATAAATCAATGTGAGGAACACTCTGAAGTTCTATAGATCTAGCAACTGCTGAGCGTTTGGACAGATGGAAGACAAGTGAGCTCTTTGCCCCTGGAGACAGTTGGGAAATCGGAAGTGTTGTTTGTCACTGAAAGGGGCTCAGGATGGAAATGTGGCTGAAATCCTTCGGTGTTCCTCTGGCTCCTGTTAAAATTGTCTCTCAAGTACTTGGTCACAAAGACGCTTTTATTAACACTGGCTGCAGGGTTAGCATGTCAGCCTCTTCCCGCCCTCCTCTTTATAGTATGCAGTGGTCCCTAGAACAGTTGGATGGTTTAGCTGCACGTTCCTACCTATTCTGCCTGGCTGCCCTACTTTGAGCTGTCTTGCTCTCCAGCCTCCATATTGTTCTGTTTGCTTTATCTGTGCAAACAAACCACCCAAATTTACTGGCGGAAACACGACTCCTTATATTGCTCATGAATCTGCAGTTGCACAGGACTTAGTATGGGTTGCCATGTGCACCTCAGTCAGCATCTTCTGGGGTGGGGGAAGCTCAGAGACCAGGGATGGAACCCCTGAAGTCAGGTCACTCACTGCCTTGCTCATTCTCTCCTCTGCTCACTTGCTTGCTCTGGTGGTTGATGCTGGATGTTTCTGAAATCTCATCTGGGACTCTGGACTGGAACTCACTTCCTGGGTCTGGTGTGGCATCTGGCTTTCGAGAGCCCTCCATGACCTGTGTTTGAGAAAGAAAAAACATAATCCTTGCTGTGAGTTGGATACGCCTTGAGCTTCCTAAAGGTTTGTGTGTTGGCAGCTTCATCGTTAGTATGGAAGGTGGAGATGGTTAAGGGACCCTCCATGGGACCCCGAGTTCTAGGGTTGGTTTAGAGTCCCACTTCTCTCTCTTGCTCCTTCCTCATACAATCCTGCATGACATCCTCACCAGACTGAACCGCTGCTGGGATGGATCTTTAGACCCTTGAGTTGAATGAGCTTCCTGTCTGTAAAGTAGCCCACCCTGGGTACATTGTTACAGTAACAGCAGACGCTTGTAGCCCTGGAAGTCACTTGGCAACATTTCCAGAGTCTCTCCATGGAGGCAGTCGCTAGCTGCTCCCAAATTCTAGGCAAATAGACACGGCTCCTTGATGTGAGGGGTAAAGAGCCCTGGAAGTGTGCTGCAAGTGTTTGTAGTCTCCAGAAGGCCCCAAACCTCCGCCCCCCACCCAGCCCTTGGCCTCCAGGTTCTTGCTGCCCGCTCAGATGCTCAGAGTAAATGGGGTACAAGTTGTGCATTTCCAGATCTTTGTGTGCAAACAAACGAGTGGTCAGTAGTGAAACATCCATGCCATAGCCCTGGTGGGAAACGGCAAAGCTAAGGAAAAAATTGCCTCCCAGTCTGGGCCCCCCAGAATTTTGGCTCTTGTCAGCAGAAACAGTTGATTTAGGAACCTGTAGTTAGCAGTGAGATTTAAGATGTTTGGTCACACAAATCAAAAACCACAGTCTCCTTGGGTTAACCAGGATAAATTTATGATGGGGAAATTTTTTAGGGGGGGGTCTCAGGAGAAGAGATAAGATTTCTTTGCCTACAGGGCTACTTTTCCCTAAGAAATTTTGAATTTCTCATCAAGGTGAAAGGCACTGCCAGTGACCTTGTTTATGACTGAGGCAGCGATGAGTCAGCAAAGCAAAGTTCTCCCAGGAAGCTAGACTGTTCCTGACTTCCTGTGAAGCCGCTTTGATTTACCTATGAGCCAAACTTCCCCGACAGAAGGGATGATTAAATGGCTAGCAACTGAAATATGATACAGGGTAGCGGTGATTGGTGAAGCCACATGCTGGGACAGAAACACTCCACCAGGGCTTGGTGACCCTGGGCCACATGTTTCAAGGAAATTTATAGGTTGAATGAAAATAAAACCAAGAAGATAGATAGAAATGAGAAAAATAAACCGCCGTCCTTGAACCTCTGGAAGTCAGAGTCTGAAGGAGAAGAACCAATGCCCCAGCAACAGCCTTTAAAGTGCAGTGCACTGTGTACAGCAAGCCTTGTGTCTGCGTGAGAAATGGACACACTGGTCAGAAGTGACCACCTGATCTTGAGCAGCGAGCAGCATGGTTGGGTCAGTTCTGTCATTTCCTTCAGACTGCAGCTTCCTTGTTGGTCGTCTTGTTTTGTTCCTGTTCCTGTTGTTGTTTAACCAAGCACTGCACCAGCTTCCTGTTAATACGGAGAAGCATGTGGCTGGTTGAATGAAGGTCCTGGTCTGCAAAAATACGCAGATCCTTCTCCCTGACCCCTGAGTGCTGTAAACTTCAGAATGATTGAGTGAGCGGAAAGCACAAAGCTTTTCGAAGTATCTTTATTCCTCCTTATCTTGATCTTTGAAGACATCTTAGATAACAAAATGCAAAGCGGGAAGGAGGATCTTATCCAGGATTTAGCAGGAACTAAAAGCAAGGGGTTTAGTTAACCCGGAGTTCTTACAGACACATGCTCCAGGGCAGCTGGGCTGTGACCATCTCTCTCAGTCTGTTGGGGTTTCTTTCTTTTATTACTATTATTATTATTATTATTATTATTATTATTATTATTATTATTATTACTTTATTAATACTAGTGAAGAGCCTCCTTTCTGGTGAACAGGATATCTAAACAGGACTGACCAAGCCAAAAAGCCCAGGTGGACATGCTGATATCCTGTGAGAATGTCCAAGGAGCTCCTTTCCCCAGGGATCAAAGGAACTTGGACTGGCCAATGGCCTTCTATAGATTTATAGCAAATACTTATCGCCATATGTCCATGACCCCTATACCATGCCTGTGAGCTGTGCTTGTGATCTTTTTCCTATAAATACAACTTCAAATTGTAGATCGGGGCTTGCTCTGCTCTGGCAGGCAAGTCCGTTTGCAAATGTTATCGGATTAAACCTTGTGCTTTTGNCCACTGCACTCTGCCAGTGACCACATGGGTTTTCTGACCCCCTCTCCACTTCCTCCAGCCCCAGCACTTGGTTGAAGGAGCACGAGCCTGCTTCTTGTCATGGGTGCTGGTGATCTGAATGAACTTAGCTCTTCATGTCTGAGAGACGAGCATTCTCACCCACTGAACTGTCTCTCCAGTCCTTACACTACAGTAGTTTTTAGGGAAATTAATTTCTCTTTTCCTAATCTGCCTTTTACCTGCAGACCATACACTTCCACTGACCAGGACCTTAGCAACAACCTCATTAGGAATTTTCCCTCAATGGTGAAGGTCACAGGAATCTCCTGGAGCACGGCAGGGCTTGAGGTGAGTCTTGAGGATCAGTTAAAGCTGAGAAGGGTGGGTTTTAGGGAACTCCGAGGAACACATGGTGAGCCATGCAGACAAGCATTCTTCCGAGGAACACACAGCGAGCCATGCAGACAAGCATTCTTCTGAGGAACACACGGTGAGCCATGCAGACAAGCATTCTTCCGAGGAACACACACTGAGGCATGAAGACAAGCATTCATGGGAAATTGATCAAAGATACAGGTGTTTGCACTGAATAGCTAAATAAAAGATCTCAGGCAGAACTGCAACGGGGCGAGTGTCCTGGATTAACCACTCTCATCTCCTCAGTTATTAACAAAGTGAGTAACAGCTTCCCCAATCTGGAAACATCAGATTTCAGAGGAAAAGCCAAGTAGAGGAGAGACCTGGGGTCAGCATCTTTAACCCTCAACCCTTTCTCCTTTCTCATGAAAAGCAAGCAAAATAAAACCACCACAATGTAGTCCAAGATGTCAGGTTCACACCTGCCAGATCCAACCTCTCATGCAAGACTGAAGCCTGGGCAAGTGTGGGAAAGAGGCGATACTGAAGGCACCATGATGACCAATGCTTCCCTGAGATGGACTAAACTTCACACAAGCTTCCTTCTGACCTTGACCCTGATCTTGGCCCTGACCTCTCTTTCTTACAGCTACCTTAGAAAATGTGCTACTCTAAACCCTTTCTTCCCCTTTGAGATGTACTTCAGTAAGAATCCATTCCTGTGTTACAGCCAGGAGCATCATTCTCCGGAACCTGAAACCATTTCTTCTCAGCTTCATCACCAGAGGAGGGTAGGGTTCTTGTCTTCAGTTTTCCAGCAGGGTAGGAATCTAAACAGGCAGATACCTCATTCCAAGTTGCAAGCTGCCACCAGCAGTGACCGTGGGAGATGCTTGCTTTCCTTTTGAGGTAAAAGCACCAAACACACACACACACACACACACACACACACACACACACACACACACCATCTTTCCCTAGCTTACCCTGTATACCTGTTATTTCAGAACAACTGAGTCCAGACTAAGTGTCCACCTCTCTCCTCTTTTGCAGCCATCTTGAATGAATTCTTCCTTGCTCACTTAATTTTGCCAGGTGGGTTCAAAATTTTTTTTTTCTTGACAGAGAGAAGATAACAGGAGGCCACCTAGTTGGAAGATGGCGAGGTGGAGGGTGAGTCTGGAGAGCTTCAGAATTTTTGTCACATGTCCCATAGTTTGGGAATTTAAAGCAGGAAGACTGTGGAAGTTCCCCAGTTCCATAGAGACCAAAGGGATTAATATTTAATCTCCAAAGGACATTGGCCATAGATGGCACTAACTTGTAGTTGTGTGCAGGCATGCCTGGACTTCAGAGCTATGTCCCCATTTCCCAAGAGACCTGCGCTAGCCATGCAGACTTTATCCAAGTGCTATGTCAGCTCAGGGTCTCATGTTAGGGTTTTCTGGATCTCCACTAACAGTGTGTGCTATGTTTGGCCCCTGTTGATGCGTGTTCAGTATCCACTGGCAAGGATATGTTCTGAGCTAAGCACAACGGAACCTGATTACTGATGCACAGGATTGGACAATCTCACTTTACTGGAAGCCGCAATGACTTTAGCTTTGATTCAAAATTGAAGTCAGATACTCAATCTCAGTAGAGATACTAACATGGCTACCCAATCAGTAGAGACACTAACATGGCTACCCAATTGCAACTTTGAAGGTTTCAGTGGTCTTCCTGGTATAGTACATACAAAGCTTATTTAAAGTATGTCTTTCCCACTGTGTACAATGATCTCTGCACATCCCATTAAGTCCAGTCCCTATTTACTACAAAAATATGTTCCCTTGAGCTTTAGATGATTCGGGACTCCCCCTTTGTCTTCTTTTCTATTTAAAGTTTCTTCAGCCTTTTTTTTCTTTTAAATCACAAAGTAATGCCAAATTTATTCAAAGAGCCTTTCCGAATTTGTTAAGATAATGTGACTTCTGTCCTTAAGACTATTCGTATGTTGTATTACATTTACTGATTTGGATGTGGTACTACCACTGCATTTCTGGAATGAACTGACCTGGTCATGGTATGTGATCTTCTCAATGTATTCTTGACTTCAACTTATAAGCACTGAAAAATGTGTATATTTGTATGTTTACATGTGCGTGTTCCCTTGGTGTACACATCTGCACATGTGTGCATATGCCCGTGCAGGCCAGGGTGCTGTCTTGTGAGTCACCACTTGAGGATATTTCTGTATGTCCATGAGTGTGTGTCCAGTCTAGCTCACTTATCATGCTCTCGTGTAGCCTAGGCCATGGTGGGGATAGAGCTCTCCCGCTTTTGGGTTAGGAGTTTTGATCCTGGAACCGATGAGAAGTGGATAAAATACTTGAGTCAGAAGGATGATGATCTGCATTATGACAAGTCACTGTGTGCAGAATGAGGTGGCATTGGGGAGGATTAGGTCAAAGTGGACAACTGAGAGGCCGTTAGCAAGAGGCGATGATGGCTTGGACTGGGATGGAAGCAGGGGGAGGAATAATGTGTGGGTTCATGCTCTACACGATTGCAACACAATTTGCCACGTGGTTACCACACTACTGCCTCCATCCTTTCCACTACACTGTATTGGTACTAGCATCAGCATCAACCTCTGTCAGTAATACCAACACTGCTACTAACACCACCACAACCATGCATTGTTGCCACCATTACTAATTTTATTACAGGGCTGTTTTAATTATTTCCAGTCCCTCCCTTGATATTCCTGGTGCTATCATAACCTCCATTGGTGTAGGAGGTCTTTCTGTATTTGGATTGCTTTCATTGTTTAATAAAGAGACTGCCTTGGCCTTTTGATAGGGTAGCCCTTAGGTGGTCGTAGTAGACAGAACAGAATGCTGGGAAGAAGGGAAGTATGACAGATGCTATGATTCTTCTGCCCAAGATGGATGCTGGTTAGGATCTTTCCAAGTAAGCCACGACCTCGTGGTGATACACAGATTAACAGAAATGGG
>JAQHUG010000159.1:1357932-1370799 GCA_028555095.1 Dicrostonyx torquatus
CAGGAAGGAGGATTGCAGCAATATGGGGACAGTAACCTCAGGAAGGAGGATTGCAGCAATATGGGGACAGTATCCTCAGGAAGGAGGATTGCAGCAGCATGGGACAGTAACCTCAGGAAGGTGGATTACAGCGGCGTGGGGACATTTTTTTTTTGGCAGGACGCAGATGCTGCCTGACAGCAGTCTTGACTTTTAGTTGGTAGACTCTAGAGGTCTGTTTGTATGTTCCCATACATACAAAGGACTTAACACAAGGATGTTAGGTTACACACGAAGGTGTGCAGTGAATAGCTATGAAGGGAACTGGAAAAGCCTGGCATGCCACACCCCAACCTCTCCACAGACCCTGAGGTTCTAAGCCATCAGTCAGCCTTGTAGAATGTCCAATGTACATGTGTCTCCTTTAAGGGAACTTCAGTTAACACAAGGTAGACTTTTCATAGGAGGTGGGTAGAGGACTTTCTGGTATTTGTTTTCTCGTTTCTGCTCATGCATTTGTGAAATGTGTCTTCTGATGGGGGCTGAGGAGACAGAGGAGAAATACCAAGTTGCTGTTTCCAGTACATTTACCTCTCAGTGACAGAGGCAGTGTGGTGGGGAGCAGAAGTCGTAGGAGGTTCCCAGAGGGTTCTTAGCCCAGTCCTTGGAGATAAATTTAGCATCAGAAGTAAAGAATTCTCATGGTTTGTTGACTCGGGTTGGTGTCTCAGGACGAGACTTGTGGAGATTCGTATGGCTCTTTCTTGGACCCCAAACAGTATCTTTCCCATTGTGAAGCCATCCTTGAGATGATGAGGTCTAGTTACACCCACAATTATTAATCCTAAAATCCAGATCCCACATTTTCCTTTGTTGCCAGAGATCCCCCTCCCCTCAACTGTGTAGTTTCTACTTCGCCATGCTGAAGATGCTGACAGGGAGTGATTTCTATCTGTCCTATGCTGTGGTGGGGGGCAGCTGTGCTTCCTGGGGACACAGATGACCCTGAAATTATGCAAGGAAGGCTTGCCCCTCTCAAAACTCAAGATGCATTAGACTCTTTCATCCCAACGCCTTTCTTATTATGCTTTATTCTTTCAACTGATGGATAGGAAGAGAATTTCTAGTTCTGCTAATGACGTAGGCATCTAGGAAGTTCAGCCTCTCAGCTTTATGGTAGGAAGCCTTGCATGTTGGTGAGGTTCTCCATGGTCGTGGGTAACTTGTGATTGCTTTTATTTATTCAGGAATCATTAAAGCCTTTCTCTTACTTAGCTCTCTGAGTCACAGATGACACAAGCTTGGTCAAGTTTAAACACTGAGTTACCATTTCTGGCTGGGTCCCTTTCTAACCTCTCTGCCCGTTCTCTCTGGTGGGCATCTTCTTCCTGTCGATATCTTAATGCAGACTCCACCATCGCTTTCCTGATATTTATCTTTCCCTGTGTAACTGTGTTCTTTCTCATGACTTCACCTAATACTGATATTTTTATGTTGAACACACACACTCACACACATACGCATGTACACATGCACGCACGCAGAGGGAGGAAGAGAGAGGGAGGGAGGGATTCCCTGTCTCCATCCGTTTTCATTCTCCAAACCCTTATCTACAACTTCCTAACCTCTCCTGAACGTTTGCAGAAATTCATTATGTCCAGAACCAAGCATTCCATATTTGTTTGACTACAGTAGCACTCAGAATGATGTTTAATTATTATTTTATGTGTATGTGTTATGCCTGCATACATGTCTTTGTGTGTTTCTCTTACCTGGCCGGGGGGGTGGCAGAGAAGAGGGCATCAGATCCCCTGGGACTGAAGTTACAGACAATTGCGAGCAACCATGTGGGTGCTGGGAAGTGAACCTGGGTCCTTGGGAAGAGCAGCTAATGCTCTTAATTACTCAGAATTTTTTTCCAGCCCTAAATACTAAGCACTGTTTAATGGAGTTGTACCAACATTGCCTGATGTCCCTATAACTGCTCAGAAGGGTACTTTCTTTCTTTTGTCTCAGTGGTAACTTGGGCACAGACATTGATGAAATATTGCTGATGGAATATTTTGGGACATTTAAAGTTTCCTGGAGGTGACTGACTAGCCATTCTGACCGAAATAAAATGCAATGAGAACCAAGTGTGAACTTCTGTGTCTGCGTGTCTCAAACCCAGCTTTACAAATGGATTCGGAGGGCTCTGGCTGCCTCAGCATCAGGTGTGAGGGCTGGGTACTGTGACACATCTGCCTCTAGAGCTTGTGCATCCTGGGGTCACCTCCCATCCACCTCTGTGCAAGAGACCTGACAGACACATTCTGATTCGGAAGAGGAGAGTGGACATCACCTCCCACAAAATCCAGGTGAAGACAGAACAGAGCATTTAGCCATTCAGAAGTCAAGAGTGTAGCATGAGCCCGATCTACTCACTACTGGTGGATCAGCCAAAAGTAACAGCTTTATTTACTGTACTTTATTTAGAATATTAGGGTCTGTATCTGGGAATAGGAAAACACGAAGATCAGGAGGCAGAAAAGAGGAGGGGGTTGGCATTGAGTTTCCCCACTGCTTTGCAGAGGCCTTTGTGGTTGGCTTCTACCCACTCTGGCCCTCTTTCCTACCATCACACTGGCTGGAGTGTCAGGGCCCTTTTGGTCTCCCAACAGAGAAAGCTTGAAGCTGGTGACTTAGGCGGAGAAATGGGAGAAACTGTAGAGAAGTCAGAGCAAGTATGTGTGGAAAGTCACACAGAACTTTTTATCTTACAGGACAAGCCCTGACTTATTCTTCTCTGGGTGGACTTCAGTTCCATCTCCTCCAGAGTCAATGGGATTAAGTCTATAAGTGGCAGTATGAAAACTGTCCCATTGCTTGGCTTTAGTAGAAGTTCAAACATAGATTGGCCATAATTACAGATTGACTTCATAGAAAGAAAGCTCAGAAAAAAGGTAAAAAAAAATGTGGTCCTAGTTCCTAACTGGTGATTGGTATGAATCCTCTAACTCTTAGTACCAAGAGTCCAAGGTGCAAGAATAAAAAGGACCAGCTCTCTCGAAAGGTAAAAGGGAAGGAAAGGTTCTTTCCTGATTCTTCTAGATAGATGCTGGAAGTTGCCAAGGACTGCCTTAAATAAGCACAGCATCATCCCATTGACTGAGGCCCTGGACTGAATTAGAAAGGAGACAGCTAGCTGAGCACCAACAATGTCTTTTTTCCTGACCATGGATGCAGTGTAACTAACTGCTTCAATGTCCTGCTACCATGACTCCCCCAGTCCCCCTCCAATGATAGACTATATCTCCTTGAACTTTGTACCAAAATACACATTTCTTCAAGTTGCTTTTGACAGGTATTTTGTCTCACTAATCAGAAAAATAGACAATACAGGGAGAAAGGGTGTGTGATTGTGTTTTGGCTCACAGTTTGAAGAGTCACAGTCCGCCATGGTGTTAAGAACAGCAGCAGGATTGTGAATGAAACATAACTGGTTAGTGATGTCTACAGTAAGCAAGCAGGGAGGGAATAGGAAGTGAAGCTATTTAACCCTGAGTCCTGCCTCCCCTCCAGTGATCCACTTCCTTAAGGAAGGCTCCACCTCTTAAAGGTTCCACAACCACCCCAAACAATATGGCCTGCTGGTGATCTAGTGTTCAAACACATGAGCCTGTGGGAGACAGCTCAGACTCAAACCGTAACAGCTGGTCACTGGCAGGGTCAGCATTTGAGTGAAGTACATGAGACACACTAGCTTTGGTCTGCTGTGGATGCCTTTCTGAACTCTTCTGTCTGCGGCATCTGCAGCTCTGCCTCTGGGTGGAAGCCCCTAGGAAAACAAGCCTTCAGAGACTGAAGACAAGCTGCCAGTCTACTTTAAACCCTAAAGAGAGGACCTGACCCTGGGATCCCTGAGAATAATCTGGTCCTTATCATAACAGCCTTTCATTACTGTGCGGCAGCTGTTGTTATTTTCTATTGGGAAAATGTCTCCTAAGACTTTGTTTGCGGTTCTGACAACTCGATGGCTTCTAAATGAAGTGCCGTCCAGGCTGACTGTTATGAATTCTGCCGCAGCAGCCCATTGCATTTTGGCAAGAGCACCCAACTGGGGTGAGCCCTGTATTAGCATTTTAATTGCTGCCTGATTGCTTTCCTGTTGCCAGACTCAGCCCACAAAGGTTCAGCCAGCAAGTTTCAATTAGTTCTTATCCTGTGATTTACGGGGTCTATAAAGAGCATCCCCCTGTAGCGCTTGGAAAGTAATACCCTTAATGTACTAAAAGCAATATAGAACATTAAAGAAAAAGAATAGGCTGTACTAGGGTGAGGGTATCCAGGGGTGCTGGGAAAAGTCCTGTTTGAGTGATGGTTTTCTTGGGTGAGTTCTCACTGAAGCAAAAGGAAACACACAAAATCCAGGGTTCCTCTGAATTCCACACCAAGCTTTGCCTCCTTAACGTGAAGGTATTAGTCAGCCCTTCCCCTTTGGTCCACTCTGCGTTCTAGGACAACTAGTTCATCAGAATGGCATGTGCTTCTTGTGTGAATTGCTTGTATTTCTTGCCTATGAACCTCTTCCCAGGTTCACAGATGTTTTCCATTCTCTAGGCTGCTGTTTGTTTTTGATGTTATTTCATTGTGAATTTTTTCTTTGTTGTGTCTGTGTGTGTGTGTCTACAAAAAATATGGGAGGGGAAATAGCTCAGTCAGTAAAGTGTAAGGATGTGGGGTTTGTTCTTCCAGAACCCACATAAAAAAACTGGACATAGTGGCATGCACTTGTAATTTTGATGCTAGGGAGGTGAAAACAGGCAGATCCCTAGGGTTCACTGGCAAGCCAGGCTAGCTGAATCAGTGAGCTCCAGGCCAAAGAGAGACCCTGCCTCAAAAACAAAGCAGAGAACACCTACGGAGGAATAATACCAGGGGTCATTTTTGGTTTCCACAAGGATATGCCCACATGTGCATACAATGTACACACACACACACACACACACACACACACACACACACACACACACACTTTCCCCTGCATAACCCAAAGAAGAAATGGGCAGGTGACCTGAATAGAAATTTTCTGTCAAAAAAGATAAAGTGGCCAACAGATGTTTAAAAAGATTTTTGGTATTACATTCAGTTAGGAGGATGCCGGTCATGGCAACAAAGAGATGCTACCTCAAACCTATTAGGATGGCTGTCATTACAGATAAAACCTAACAAATGGGGTCCAGAAATAGAGTAAAAGGAATCCTAGCATACTCTGTAAGAATATACCTTGAGGCAGCCATGATGGAAGACAGTCTAGAGGCATTTCAGAAAATTAAAAATAGAGCTAGCCCCTGATCCAGCAGACCCCCTTGGGGACAGTGTTGGGGTTTCCTGTCAGGCCGAGTTCTGTGAACTGAACAATGGACACCTCATCATCCACATCTTCCTGGCCCTTTGCTGATCTTCTGACTCTGGCTTTTCTTTCTCTCTCAATGTGGGTCAAAGAATATGGAATTTCCCTTCCCCATGGCAGAGCCCAGAAACTAGAAATTGACTCTCACTCTGCCCCCTACTCTGTGTGAGAGTTGGCCATAAGGAGACTCTCTGACCTGCCTTGTCACAGAGTGGGACATGGAGGTCCTCATTTGCCCCAGGCCCAGAAGGGAGGCATGCTCCTTGGAGCCCACAGTCTGGTGGACAGGCTTGAGGTCCTCCCTGCTCTGCTTCCGAGTCTCTTGCCCACTCACTTTTGATCCTGAGTAGCAAAAACAAGGAGGCCGTAGTGGTTTGAATGAGAATGGCCTCCACAGGATCATTTACTTAATACTTAGTATTAAAACTTCCCAGTTGGTAGAACTTTTCAGTAGGATTAGGAGGTATGGCCTTGTTGGAGGAAGTGTGTCACCAGGGGCAGACTCTATGTTTTTAAAAGACTAGTTCCATTCGCAGAGTTAATGGGATTAAATGCTGCCAAGGTGCATTCAAGGTGTTGGAGCTATGTCCTGCCATCTGTCTAGACGTCCTGAGTAGAGCTGCTTAGGCCATTCTAGTCACAGAGATGGCACATCACTGGTGGAGCACCTGTGGCTTTAGGATGCCATCAAGTTACTGAGGACCATTCCCACAAGTCACTTGGAACTAAATAGGTACCTTACTGTGTTTTGTACAGTCTGTTCATTGGATCTTGGATTTTTTTTTTCTAACTGTTGCTGTGGAAGGTGTAGCTATGAGAGCTACCTTAGCAGCTGTAAAACCTCTTTGTATTTAAGGCTCTAAGATTTATCCTGGGCCTCTTTTCCATAGACTTCTTCAATGCTAGGGTTTCCTGGCACAACAGAAGCAGTGTCACCTGGCCATCAAGGGAGAAGGCCTGCCTGATGTCAGCTTTTACTGCTGCTTGACAAGTATCTTGTTCCCTGAGGACCTTTCCTGAGAAACCGGTCCAGGATGGGGTGCTCACGCTGAAAGGAAATTCTAAATTTGTATCCCTACACCCCGTAGGTCAGTGCAGCTCTCAGACCTCATCAGAGAAGTTTCTTTGTGCAGTAGATGGTTTAAAACAGAAACCCATGACCTACCGAAGCACAGAGGAGAAATATCTGTGGAATGCTCAGTCACCAAATACACATTTATAGCATAACTTCTCCCCTCAAGACTCAGGCTCCATCCAGGAAGATGGGGCAGGAAGACCGATAGAGTCAGACATCAGGGAGGATCAGGGTGAAGCAGGGTCTCCTGAATAGGACAGGACATTGCACTCATGAACTGACCATCTTTTGCTGCCTGCAGAAGACCAAGCCAGCCATTATTCCAGCACTGATGGTGGGGGAACTCCCAGGCTCCCATCCCTAGCAGAGGAGCTATTGACAGTTGATGGCTTCTGGGGGAGAGAGAGTCTGTTACCTTCAGGGGTATGGCTCCTGGTAGGTCAGCTTTGATCTGGTGAATGGCTCCACCTTTGGGAGTGTATGGGTAGCTCAAATTGGATTTGGTAGATTATTAAAAAACAAAAAAGAAGACATGAAGTTGGGTAAAATGGATCTGAGAAGAATGAATATGATCAAAATATATCATATAAAATTCTCAAGGAAATAAAAATGTTAAAATGTTTGGACCGATTAATAGCAAACTAATGTACTTATAGTAATATTTTACACATATTTCTTTTTCTTCTTTCTTTCTTTCTTTTTTCTTTTCTTTTTTTTTTTTTAAAGTTTCCTGCTTTTGTTTCAATCCACTGAAGTTAAGGGACAAGTCAAAGATGATAATTGTGTTTTGGTTCAAATCAATCTCTTAATTTTGGAATTTTCCTGAAACCATAACAAGTTTTTAATGTTATGTAAAATGTGGTGCTTGGAGATGGTGTGATAGAAGGCAAGCTCCTCGTCATGACAAAGAGCAGAACATTTTGGTGGCGACCGGGTTGTAGGAACCCTTCATGGCCCCATCCAGAATCTGATGTTGATATTGCATGATTCACACACATCCTTAGACAATTCTGTTGAGAAGATGAATGGGCAAAGAACCCAGAAAGGCCCAAGGGAATGGCCAAAGACAGGTGGGTCTCCTCATCTCAGCTCATCTGCTGGAGTCAGGTGCTAGATTCGCATGTCCCCACCACAGCGGCTGCAGGGGTGACCCCTTGAAGGAAGTGACATCAAAGGCAGGTGGGTCTCCTCAACTCAGCTCACCTGCTCTGCTTTGGGTGCCAGATTCGTATTGTCCTTCCATCACAGTTGCTGAGGGGATGACAACTTAAGCAAAGCAATTACCGTGCTGACAGGAGCAGTCAGGGCAGTGGTAAAGCTTGTCACTTTAAGATCCGTGGACTCGCCACCAATCTAACAGGGTCTTGAACCATGTCATAAGAAAATAACATCATTCTGACGAACTGCTGAAGCCCAATATCTGTTATTGTGGGAGGCAAGATAAATCTACTTTTATAGGCTATTTGCTTTCGAAGGGGAAAGCTCTTGGATATTACATGTGGGTCCATTTTTCTGTCAACACGAGTGGTCCAGGGGATTGCTGCTTTCCTTATTGGGTCTCTGGCTTGAAGAGAAGAGGAAATCTATCATTAAGTTGGTCTGCCACACAGAGCTCGGTAGGATAGTGTTGAGGTCCTTGTGGACAATGTTCGAGGACAAAGAGGACAGGAAGCCTAGCTGTTTCACAGATGGTTGGGAAGTAAAAGGTGAAGCCTCAGTTGGACCTGTAAAAAGTGGGTACCAGACCCCAGCATTATACTCCAGGGCTTCATCACATCTTCGGTGAGGAGTGCAGGGACAGGACACAGCCAGAGGGAGAGGGAAGCAGGACACAAGTCGGGGATTGGTTGTAGAGAGATCTTGAATCTGAAGGGGCACCTGGCCTAGGGAAAGAACTGTAGACAAGCCAGGAGAGGGCATTCCATTGTTTCTGTTTACTCTGTGGTCTTGGGACATTTTCTCCGCCATAGCATGAGATAATACACGATTCTCTGTGAACACACACTCTTGAACTTTATATATTTCTCTTTCTCTCTTTGTTGCCTCTCCCCTGCCTGCTGTCTTACTCAGATAATAGCTATTTCTTAGTATTTCCTTAGGCATTTTGCAAAGGTTTTTAATTTTTTTTATGACTTACTGGAAATGATTCAAGTACAGAGTGAAAGAGTACTGGAAATGCTCTGGCCTCTTAGGCTGGAGATGGCAAACTGGCTGGTGATGGCCCTGGGCCTTGGAAACCAGCATGTCTCTGAGTTCTGAACGAATCTAATTAGGTCTATAGCTAGCCAAGCAATTCACTGGAGCTGAGACAGCCTTCACCAGCTTAAATAAAGGGTCTGGGGATGAGATTGTCTCCTCTGTAGCTGTAGAAAGTCATAGGACCCTCTGACTTCATGGGCATTGAGCTGTTCCCAGAATTCCACCGGAGAGCCTACAGGAAAAGGAATTTAGTGCTGATCCCATATGTACCCCGTGTGTGTAGGTCAGCCCCTCAGAACCATCACTATGGTCGTAGTAAAGTTCCACAGAAAATATAACTGGTAAATGATCCTACACAGGAGGGAAGACTTGAGCCGAGCCCTCGCACAGGCTGAGCCCACCCCAATTGCCAGCAATGACTTACCCTTTGGAATTCAGCCCAGTCCATTAGAGAGACTCATGGTTTCTGAGCATTCTTCTGTCTGTACACTTACCCATTGTCTCCCATTTGGGGACAGCACCATCTCCATATCAGGACAATCACACTCACACTCCCGAGAATTTCGATCTTGGCTAGGAGCCACAGAGATGAGTTTGCTAGAACCGAGGTGTCCGGATGACAGATGTGCTCAGTATGGTCACATTTTTGTGACTAAATCACAGCTTCCTGGAGGAAACATTTACTTGGGTCATGGTTTCAGTCTACCGTGTCAGGGAGGCAATGGGACCATATGCTGGAAGTTGTTTGCATTGTGAGGAATCAGAAGAATAAAATCAGAGCCTCAGGCTTATATAAGTGTCTAAGGATTGCTCCTAGCGACTGGCTACCTTCCACTTCACAGATTCCGTGGTCTTCCCAGATTGCGACACCATCTAGGAGCATGTATAAAACTAGGGCCCTACCCAGCTGTTGAGTGGGAGGTAGAGGCAGATGGACTGTCTGTGAGTTCAAAGTCAATCTAGTTTACATGGTAAACTCCAGGTCAGCCAGGGCTGCTTAGTGAGACTGTCTCAAAATAAACAGAAACAAAGGAATTGACCAATCAGGATCCTAGGAGAGATATTCAAATTCAACTCATAGCATTCCTCTCCTGGTCTCAAAGCCTCATGACTATCTTATAATGAAAAGTATCCTCAGCCTAACTTCAGTCCCCGTAGTCTTAACCATTCCAACATTATCCAAAAGCTCAAGACTCAAGAACTCTTTTGAGGTTCAAGACGAACTCTTAACTGTGAGGTCTGTAAGACAAGAAGAGTTGTGTATTTGTAGTCTACGGGGGCTCGTGGTGAACATTTTCATCCCCAAAGAAGGTGACAGGAGGGTTGAATGGAGAGTCTAGACTAGAGAAAGACCCAAATCAAACAAGTCAAATCTTGTAGCACATGTTTCCTTAGGGAGGGGTGGGGCCTCCTGAGTACTCCCTGCCACTTCCATTAAGAAAAGTTTACAACCTTGTGTAGGCAGCCATAGCTAAGTTAGCTCATTAGGGCATTGTTGTGCCCACAGGATGCTGTCCCGCCTCAGTCCTCCCCCTCCTCTAGCTCTTTAACTCTGTTGTCAACTCTTGATGTTCCCTGACACTCAAGGGAGGAGGAGTGGGATACAGGTTTCATCTAGGACTGAGAACTCCGAGGTCTCTTATTCTATGCACTTTGACCAATTGTGAGTCTCTGGATTAGCTGTTGCCCACTGCTTCCTTGATGAGGCTGAGCTGCATTGACCTGTGGGTAAAGAAATATCTAGGGGACACAAGAGATGACTCAGCAGTTCAGAGCACTTGCTGTTCTTGTGGAGGACCTGAGGTTGGTTTCCAGCATCTTCATGGTGGCTCATAGATACCTCTAACTCCACTTCCGGGGAATCTGATACTCTCTTCTGAATGCAATGCAAATATGCACATATATGCATATGCATATGCAGGAAAACCGTTCATACACATTTAATAAAAATAAATCTAAAAAAGAAAAAATATTTAGAAGGCAGGCTTACATCAAATTCGTTTAGTAAAATAACAGTAGTATGTCCTTTCCTAGGGCCTGTTCCCTTCCCAGCTATAGATTCTTGGTCATGTTCACAGTATATTGCATGAGTTTTCCTCTGTGGAACAGGCCTTAAACCCAACCTGAAAGTAGTTGGCTACCCCATACATTTATGCCACTGTTGCACCAATGAATACCTGTTGCCAGGCTGGTTGTCATTGTAGCTCACAGAGTTCACATTTGGCTTCTTTTTAATAGCATTGACTTCTTTAGCCACAACCCTTTCATCTACAGCTTGTATATACTTGTTTTCTGACAAAACTGTGTTCTTCAAATCTGTCTGCTCTGCTTTTTGTTCCTGATTCTCACTATAAACCTGGCTAAACACAGCCAGTAATAACCATGCTGCGTCCTTAATGGTGTAGTGTCTTGAAATTTCCTTGGCAAGATTAATTTGTCTATTGCTTGTGAATTCAGACCTATTCAAAATTTCAGGACATGGGCAAAATGGACATATTTCTAGCTAGAGTACAATGAGAATAGCCTCTAGTCCTGTTTGCGATAGAATCCTGTGACCATCTTTACTGCCCATGCTTCTATTGGTATTTTGATCTTCTTAATGTCCACCATAACCATCTGTTAGTCTCCATTTGTAGCTCTCTAGGGGTTCTATAGCCAACATCCCCAAATTGTTCCACATTCCTCTTTCAAATCAGTTCCCAAAATCTAGAGACTACAAAATCAGGTTTAGTCATGGCAATGACCTCACTTCTATGGCACCCATTTTCTGTGTTGGTTACCTTCATGTTGCTGTAACAGCATGCCTGACTGATGCAGCTAAGAGAAGGAGGATTTGTCTTGGCTGAGTGTTTCAGTCCACTGTGTCAGAAAAGCTACAGAAAAGCAGTGGGAATGGATCAGGAGGCAGAGCTAGCGAGGAACCAGGATTAGGGCTCAAGTATAACTTTCAAAACCTGTAGGAGGTCCTTCTGCATTTGTATTGCTTTCATTGGTTGAATAAAGAAAACTGCCTTGGCCTTTTGATAGGGCAGAAATCAGGTAGGCGGAGTAAACAGAACGGAATGCTGGGAGAGAGAAGGCAGGCACAGAGAGTCACCTGCCATGAAGCTGCCAGGCCAAACATGCTGAATCTTTCCCGATAAGCCACGACCTCTGATGACACACAGATTATTAAAAATGGGTTGAATCAAGATGTGAGAGTTAGCCAATAAGAGGCTAGAGATAATGGGCCAGGCAATAATTTAATTAATACAATTTCCATGTGATTATTTTGGGAGTAAGCTAGCCGGGCCGTTGGGACACAGCTCGTTCCTCTTACTACAAAAACCCTGCTCTTATTGGCCCACTTCATCAGCCACATCCCATCTCCTAAAGATTCCATAGCCTTCCAGAATAGTTCTCCCATCTAGGAAACAAGCATTCAAAACAAGAGCCGGTGGGGGAATCATTCAGATGCAAACCATAGCAATAGTTCAGGATTCTGGGATGCATGGTGGCTCACATAGGTTATCCCAGCACTTAGGAGACTGAGGCAGGAGGATTAATGTGAATTTGAGGCAGCCTACACTACTTCATGAATTCAACTTGGTTTGAGCTACAGAGTGAGACCTGCAGGAAGTTGTCTCTTTGCATGGTGCACTGAACTGAACACTGTTCTTTTATAGAAAACAAGTATTTGTGGGTGACAATTCTGCAGGCTGACCAGCTTGGAGAGCACCCTTATGTCATGAAAGGAGCACTGAAAAGTAGGCTCCCAGTTTCTTGCACCTACATCAGCCACATGTGCTTCACATTTGAGTTTCCCTCCCTGCAAAAGCTCCCACTTCTCCCAGGAGAGAACTGTTGTCTGTGTCTTCTACACTTTAGAATGCACCTGAAGTGGTAGATCATACACTGGCACAGTGCAACCTCTTCTGAGTGTGACTTCTTTGCTGTATATGACATCAGGGTTGGCTATTTGCTGCTTGCTATTTCACCCTTTACAGTATACTCACCTGCTGCACCATGAGGACCTGCTGCACTGTGAGGATCTGCTGCACTGTGAGGATCTGCTGCACTGTGAGGACCTGCTGCACCGTGAGGACCTGCTGCACCGTGAGGACCTGCTGCACCGTGAGGATCTGCTGCACCGTGAGGACCTGCTGCACCGTGAGGACCTGCTGCACCGTGAGGACCTGCTGCACCGTGAGGACCTGCTGCACCGTGAGGACCTGCTGCACCG
>JAQHUG010000159.1:1370919-1384326 GCA_028555095.1 Dicrostonyx torquatus
GTGAGGACCTGCTGCACCATGAGGACTTGCTGCACTGTGAGGACATGCTGCACCGTGAGGACATGCTGCAATTTGTCGGATTACATCTCCTTTTCTGTTATTTACTTTCGTGTCTTTTTCTATGTTGCACATACACTTTTCCTTTTTTTAAAGATTCATTTTATTTGTAATTATGTGTACATATGTATCTCTTCGTGGGTGTATACAAATGAATACAGATACCTATGGCTGTCAGAAGAGGGCATCAGATCCCTTCGGGTAGAGTTATAGGTGGTTGTGCACTGTCCAGTGTGGGTGCCAGGAACCAAACTCAGGTCCTCTACAACAGTGTTACCCAATCTTAGCCCAGAGACATCTCTCTAGGCCTTAGATTTTTGTTTTGTAAAGTTGTTCAGATAATGTTTTTGTTTACATAGCTAATGTTTATGCTAAGTTCATAAAAATACTTTAAAATAACTGTTTTGGTGTGTATAGGTATGAATGCTCTTGCGTGTGATTATGGGTGTATGTATGTGTGTAGGTGTGTGTGTATGTGTGTCATTATGTGTGTATACATGTGTGTAGGTGTGTATAGGTATGTATGATCTTACATGTCATTTATGGGTGTTGGTACCACAGCATGCATGTGCAATTCAAAGGACATCCTCACTTGTCACCCTCAACTTCTACTCTGTAAGAGGCAGGGTCTCTTACTGTTTCCTGCTGTGTACACTGAGGGAGATGGCTAGTGAGCTTCCACAAATTCTCCCCTCTGGCTGTAGGAACTCTGGGTTACAGACGTCTGCTCCCCTGTGTGGCTTTGTGTGGGTCCTGGGGTTCTTGTGCGGATGTGGCTGTGTTTTACCCATTGAGCCATCTCTCCAGTCCCAAATCCCTTGCCATCCATTTCATTTCTTTTATTTCTTATTCCATCTCAACTTCCTTTCTATAAGATTTCAAGCTATTGTCTTGATTAGGGTTTTATTGCTGTGAAGAGACACCGTGACCACAGCAACTCTTATAAAGGATAGCATTCAACTGGGGCTGGTTTACAGTTCAGAGAGTTAGTCCATTATTAGCATGGCAAGAAGCACACAGGCAGACGTGGTGCTGGAGAGGTAGCTGAGAACCCTGCATCTGGATCTACTGATCCAGTGAGCCACTAAGTCTCGCTTGAGCTCTGAAACCTCAAAACCCACCCCCAGTGACATACGTCCTCCAACAAGGCCATACCTACTCCAACAAAGCCACACCTCCCATAGTGTCATTCCCTGAGTCTATGGGGCTCATAATTATGTTCTTAGTATTCTATTTCTTTTGGGAACTGCTGCATTCATTTGAAATGGTATTATTTATGTCACAGTTATTTTTATATTTAATTAGCATTTATTTATACATTATCTATCTATCTTTCTATCTATCTATCTATCTATCTATCTATCTATCTATCTATCTATCTATCTATCTTTCTATCGGCAGAATCCCAATCTGTAACACTGGTTGTCCTAGAACTCACTATATAGCCCAGGTTGCCCTTGAACCCATGACCATCCTCCTGCCTCAGATTTCTGAGAGCTGGTATTGTAGAGCCACCATGCCTGGCTGGATACCATAGCTGCTATAAATAAAGCAGCAGCATGCAGTTCCACCATCCCTTTTCTTCCATTTTTCGTATTTGTTGTCCATCTCTAGAGTCAGACACATAGCACTTCTATTTCACAAGGTCACTAATCCTTTTTATCTTTATTCTACAGCAAAATACAGACAAAACTCTACCTTAGTTGGTTTGGTGTACTTTTTCTACCCAGTCTGAAGGTGAGCAGAAATTCAAATGCTTGGATAAATTCAAATTTATCCAAGGAAGGCTCTCAGGAGTAGTGTTGTTTAGATTTTCTGCGAAAGCATCTGTTGTATTCTGTGGATAAAGCACCATTTGCCCAGATCTGAAACCCCTGACTTGCTCTTTGCTCAAGGACTTTGAGGACATCATGGCGTTGTCTTCTAGTGTTGGTGTCTGATGAGGCAAGCCTGATTTCTTCCTGTCAGGTGCCTTTATCTCTTTGTCTGCCTTCCTTTTTGTGTATGTTTGGGTTCAATAACTTTAATAGCATATGTTATAGGGTCAATAATTCCAGGCTAGTTTTTTTCTGGTAATTGGATTTCTTATAAGTGTGTATTATAGAAACTCTCATTTCAAAGAAAGAGTTCTTAAATTATAAATTAAATTTGTTCCATCATTTCTATTTTCTTTAAAATATCCAATAATGCATTCAAGAGCTTGCTTTCCCCCTTTCTAGGTCTGTTTCAGTCTGTTTTAATTATAATTACTTGTGTAATTAAAAAGCCTTATTTTTATTTATTTTTAAATCATGTATATGTGCGCCTGTGCGTGTCTGTGTGTGGGTTTGTGCATATGAGTGCAGGGGCCTGAGGAGGGCAGACGAGGGTATCAGATTCTCTGGAAGTTGGAGTCGCAGGTAAATGTGAGCTCCCTGATGTGGGTGCTGGGAACCAAACCTGGGTCCTCTGCAGGAGCAGTATGTGCTCTTAGTCTCTGAGCCATCTCCCCAGCCCCTGCTTGCATAACTTTCATCCTTAGGGTGTCTTAGCAGGCTGATGCACAACCCCTTCTCATTCCAGGCTCAGCTCCGCCTGTGTGGTGGCTTTACTTTCTCCTTTAGTGTAGTCTCAAGTTTTTCCACTGATGACTGATGCTTCTCCCTGGCCTCGTTACCTTTCTCTCAGCTGAGTCCCTACATTTCTGCTTGGTGGTTTTCCTTCATAGAGGTGGTTCAGAAGAGTTTGGTTTTTTGTTTTTTTTAAAGCAGTGTCTGTGAAATGCTGGTCCACCTCCAAGTTCTGTGTGCCAGTGTAAGGCAAGGTTACTTTTCTATTAAGCCTCTCTCTTCCAGCAGTTTCCTTTCTGCTGTGACCAACACCAAAACCAAAAGCAATTTAAGGGAGGAACTTAACTGCAGGCTACAGGTTACCATCCATCACTAGAGGAAGTCAGGGAGGAAAATCAAGAACTAAGCAGAAACAGAAACCATGGAGGAAGGCTGCTCGCTGACTCGCTCACAGGTTTTGCTTAGCCAGTTTTCTTACACTGTTTAGACCATCTGCCTAGGAGTGGTGACACCCATAGTGAACTGAGCCTTTCTGCATCACCAAGGCAATCCTTTTCAGGTGTGTTCACCAGGCCGCCTGTTCTGGGAAATGCTTCAGTTGAGACTTTTTTTCTCACACGACCCTAGACTGTGTGAACTTGACAGTTTAAGTTAACTTGGACAATTATCTTGCAAGAGTTGCCGTTATGTGAACCAGACTTTCTTGGTGACTTGAGCTTTCTAGATTCTTTTCTGCTGCCACAGAAGCAAAGGTTTCCTGACAAGCTCTGGTCTGAACAGTAGGGTGGACATAGTCCTATGGCTGGAACAGTTCTGGAAGGTGTATACGGCATACAGTCACACTCAACTGTATGCTGCTGAGGACTGACCTTCAGTGGTTGTTTGAAACTTCCTTTTTGTCTGAGGATGGCTGATTAAGAACACTGAGAACCAAGTCTCTTGCCAACCCTAAAATGGCTCCTTAGATATCTTCTTCCCTGCTCCAATATCTGCCCTTCTTCCATCTCCACCCTCCCACTCCCCCAGTCCTTCCTTTCTCCCTTCTCCTTCCCCCTCTTCGCATCCCCCCACCCCCATCTTAACCCACACCCGTGCTCCCAACTTTTGCTATCTTGTTTGCTTCCAATTTCCAGGAGGATCTATATATGTTTTTCTTTGGGTTCACCTTGCTATTTGGCTTCTCTAGGCTTGTGAACTATGGGCTTAATGTCCTTTGTTTATGACTAGAGCCCACTAAGGAGTGAGTACATACCATATTGATCTTTTTGGGTCTGGGTTATCTCACTAAGGATAGTGTTTTCTATTTCCATCTATTCCCAGGTGTCCATGGGGATGTCCGCTGCTAGGTCCTTGGGCAGCAGAGGAGAGGGTGCCTGAACTAGCCTTGTCCCACAGTCACACTGATGAATATCTTGATTATCACCATAGTAATTTTGTTCAATGGATGGAGATAGAGACAGAGACCCACATCCACATCAGAGGAATGGACTGAGCTCCCAAGGTCCAGTTGAAGAGCAGAAGGAGGGAGAAGATGAGCAAGGAAGCCAGGACCAGGAGGGGTTGGTCCACCCACTGAGACAGTGTGCCTGATCTAATGGGAGCTCACCAAATCCAGCTGGACTGGGACTGAATGAGCATGTGATCAAACTGGACTCTTTAAATGTGGCTGCCAGTGGGGATGGACTGAGAAGCCATCGATAATGGCACTGGGACCTGTCTATTCTGCATGTATTGGCATTTTCGGGAACCTAGCCTAGTTGCATGCACATCTTCCTAGGCCAGGATGGAGTGGGGAGGGCCTTGGACTTCCCACAGGGCAGGGTATCCTGCCCTCTCTTAAGGATGGAGGGGGAGGGAGGAGGGTTAGTGGGGGAGCGGGAGGGGAATGGGAGAAGGGGAGGAAGTGTCCATTTTTGAATGGAAAAATAAAGGAAAAAGAAGAAGACTACTGAGAACAGGGGCTGAGAGATGGCTTAATCAGTAAAGTACTTGCCCTGCAATCAAGAGGGCCTGGGTCCCCCAAACCACATAAAAATCCATGGTCAGCCTGTCTTAACTGGGGAGTCCTGGGCCATTGGTAAAAACTGTTTTTAAAAAGTGGAGTAGAGAAACGGCTCAGCAAAGAAAACCATGGGTTTCTCCTCCAGAGGACCTGGGTTCAATTCGCAGCACCCACACGGAGGCTCACGACAATCTGTAACTCCTCCAGTTCTACGGGACCTGACACCTTCCCCTGGTCTCTGTGGACACTGGACACATCTGACGTACAGATGCATATGTAGGTAAAACCCTTACACATATAAACATAAAAATCTTTAAAATAAACAACAATAACAACAACAGCAAAACCCAAGTGGGGGTTGGAGAGTACTTACTTCTCGTGCAGAGGGCCAGAGTTTGGTTCTCGGCACCCAAACTGCAGGGCCTACAATTGCCTGTAGCTCCAGCTCTAGGGGAGACAGTGTCCTCTTCTGGCCACAATTGGCAAACCCACACACACCTGGCCACAATTGGCAAACCCACACACACCTGGCCACTATTGGCAAACCCCTACACACCTGGCATGCTCCCACAGACACAAAACATATACGTTTAAATACAAATTAAAAGCTGTTTTAAAAAGTAAGCAAGATGTATGGCACCCAGGGGCACAATGCCTGGCCTCCATATGTAAGCACATACATGTGCAGGCACACAAAACACACATGCACATACACAGCCCACAAAAAGAACACTAGGAAAGTTATTGGTGGTATCTGTTCGTTTTGCTCGCAAAAAGAACTGTGTTCTAGTAGGATGTGACTCAAATATTTTTATTTCACTTTAAACATCCAAAGATTAAATATATCAAACTGCTAAAACTAGCTTCATCCTATGTGAGGAGACTAGTTAGGGCACAGAAACAGGGGAAGAGAAGACCAGATGGAAAATGAAAGCATCTCAGAATGTGGTCCAGGAGTGGAGTCATGTGGGGGAGAATTCAGAGTGCTTGTGGGGACACCGAGAGTAAACACAACACACAGTTTCTTCAAAACATGGACTTGTTCTCGGACTGTGCTCTCACGCTCCTCCCAGGGGCAGCTGATAGGCATGAGTTTGTTTCATGTTACTTACGGCTGTTACTCAATTACATGTTTAAACCATCCTTCAGATGCTTCTATGGAATTTTATTTATTGATTGATTGATTGATTGATTGCCAAATCGGTTTGTTGTTGTGATTGTATACAGCCTTAATTCATGCATGACTTCATGCATGTGACCCTTGGGACCCCTCAGAGTATAAATTGTCTGAGGCTCTGAAGAAAGTTGGCTACTGCGTGAGGCTTTGGATTGCCTCATCTAATGGTCCTGTTCTCCCAGGTCCCCCATCTCTAGAGCGGTGACAGAAGTGGTAGCTTGGTGGGAGACAGCTACAAAGGAAAAAAATCCTCTCCTCCCCCTGCAGTTGAGTTGAGCAAGCATGGGTGGGGTTTGGCGGGCTTATGAGAATGTAAGGTCAGAGGTGACTATGGCTGTCCATGTTCTGAGGGTGATGGGGGACACTGCACAGCGCACAGCGATGGGAGTGTTGCGAAAACTGGTGTTTTTCTGTGCAGCAGCTGTGGTGGTTTAGCCCCAGGAGTGGTGGTGGGTACATCTGAGGTACCCAGAAAATGTGATGTGAACGCAGATGGAGGAGGAGCTGGGGCCAGGGTGAAGGTGGATGACGTGTCCACATTGTGTCCACGGGGCATGCGGCTTGACTGGGAGCCTGGAGAGTGGGATGGGTTTCTGTGTTAGATCTGGTGACTCACGGGCAAAGGATTCCTGTCTAAGCCACTCCTTCATCTGTATGACAAGGGGTTGGGGCTCTGTGACTTTTTCAATAATTTTATTATCAGAGTCAGCCTTGGAGAAAGGGGTGGACAGTCTGCTTCCTGACAGTCAATCTGGTCCTAAGTCATTGCTGTTCTCTCAAAATGCCATTCTAGGAGATACCATCTTTGCAGAGACACTGCATCAGAGGGGCAGTGGTGCCATGGATGGTGACAGGAAGGAGAAAGTCTCTGCTTCTTAGGCTTTTTCAGCAATTCCTGCACCCCAGGGAATACGAAACAGGGACACTGGCTCTTGCCACCAGCCAGCTTCTTAGGGCAGACCTCTGGCTTCTGGAACTTTAAGGGTTTGACTTGATTACAGGAACCCGAGTCCCCAGCAATTCCAAAAGACAAAATTGCCGTCACTATCTTACACACTGCCACGGATATTCTCTTCCTAACCCCAGTCTTGATACTTACCCCCCAACTGACTGCACACTGTCTCTGGGCGTGGAGTCTGTATTTTGAGATCTTTAAGGGGAGCTGTGCACAGGTAATCTTTGTTTTCTCAGAACTTATACCACGTGATTATAAGAGCAGAGGCCTGATGGTGAAGACCAGGTCATGTCTTCATGCTCAGAGCCTGACAGCCCTGAGAAGTTAGGTTCGGCCACCTATCTTCAGCAGGCCAATTATACAACCAAAATTGTGTGTGTGTGTGTGTGTGAGAGAGAGAGAGAGAGAGAGAGAGAGAGACAGAGACAGAGACAGAGACAGAGAGACAGAGACAGAGAGAGAGACAGAGAGATGCCTTCAATGTGGCCACACCAAGAAGAGAAATAAAGAGGCCCTGTGAGTCTCCAAATCTGTCTTCCAGGTGCTGACCTGACCTGAGCTTTAGGTTCAAATACAGGGCAAGAGATATGCATAACTAAGCAGTTTCTGGTTGTCACGTGGTCCTGCCCATCATCATCATCTGTCCTGACAAACTGCTCAGAAATGTGTGGAATCTCTTTTCCTGGCCGGCACCAGGCTTCGGGCATTTCCTTCTCCCATGAAAACTCTTAGGGAAATTTTAATTTCTTGGGCTGATTTTCCAATAGTCAGTCACATGGTGGGCCTAAGTTCTCTCTTGAATGTCCTAGTCCTCCCAGGACAGTTACATTCAGGCCTGTCATTTTCACAGTTCTGTGGGCCTTGAGTCAAGAGCCAAGTGAATCGGTGCTGCAGATTCTCATTCCGTGTCTAAGACCAGTGATGTGGCTGGCCCAGCCTGGATCCTCTCAGTTAGCATCCACGGTCCCTTGTGCTCCCAGGGGTTCACTGTGACCAATACTTCTGTTGCTAGGAGATTTGAAGGCCTTGGAGGCTCCTCCCAGAAGTGGAGACAAGAGTCTGATCTCTTTTTGGGTAACGTGGAGTCTATGGAAAGGATTGTGTGAGGTTGGATATGGATTCTTTTGGAAATTGTGTTCTAGGATTGTGCCCTGAGAACTGGATTTGGAGACCCAGCAGAACACTAATTTTCAACTAGGAACAAATTTTACAAATGATAGTGCAAAACTTGAGAGTAGGCAGAAAAAAAATTTTGGCTCCACTCCCTTTGGCTAAGGTATATTTATACTAAGGTATTTTCTGATGAGTCCACCTGGTGTCATTGGACTCCCTTAGGAGAACTAATTGTGTTTAGTGACAATTGATTAAGATTCAGATGTTTACAACCCTGTGAAATTAAAGGTTGGCCCATACTGTCGCCCTCACTTTGAAGCTGCCTTGGCTGGAAGAAGACTCTAACGTGGGCCCTCGAGGCAGAAGATCAGGATGCAAACCTGGTACCACAGCCTTGCTTTTGCATGTCTCCGTTGTCTTGAAACTTCGGATGAGACTCCCTCTTAACTCTGCACATGGTAAGCTAATCATCCAAGAGGTGATTTTAAAGATTCACTCACTTTTATTTTATATGCATGAGTATTTTCCCTCTATGTACCTGCATAATGCATATGCATGGCTCGCATGCCCGACGCCTGCAGAAGCCAGAAGAGGAAGTTGGATCCCTGGAACTGGAGTTAAGGATGCTTGGAAATCACTCTGCGGATGCTGGAAACCGAAGACAGGTCCTATTCCAGAGCACCGAGTGCTCGTAACTGATGAGCCCTCATTCTACCCACCCACAAGGACTGTTTTTCCTATTTCTTTTTTATTTACATTTTTTTCATTTTACATACCAACCACAGTTCCCCCTCCCTCCCCTTCTCCTGCTTCCCCACCTCTTCCATCCCACCATTACCCACTCCATTGGGGAGTCAGCAAAGTCTGGCATACCAAGTTGAGGCAGAACCAAGCCCCTTCCCCCAGTATCAAGGCTGAGCAAGGTAGCCTGCCATAGGGAATGGACTTCAAAAAGCCAGTTCATGCACTTGGGATAAGTCCTAGTCCCATTGCCAGACTCTCCCCGTTCCCTGCAACAGATCAAGCCACATAACTGTCACCCACATTCAGAGGGTCTAGTTTGTTCCCATGCAGGATCCCCAGGCGTCAGTCCAGAGACCGTGAGCTCCCACTAGCTCGGGTCAGCTGTCTCTGTGGTTTTCCCCATCATGCTCTTGCCCCCCCCCACTCCCACACCAGGAGTGTTTTTATAAAGAGAGGCGGCACCTAACTCGTCTCATTTCCCTTCAAGGAGAAAGGTACCAAGATACTGAGACATGACTGCCAGCGTTCAGGGCTGTCCTAGATGTCCCTAAGGGAGCAGAGTCTAGAGTCGCTGTCTCAAACCAACAGTCACCCTGGACTTTAGGCACAGCAGCTTTCCAAGCATCGCTCTATCATGTGACCACCCCACAAGCCAGAGCAATGCTCTCATGAGAACCAGTTTGTCCCCTCATTCAATAGAGGCTCTGTAGATCAAAACAGAGGAAATGATGAACAAACCACACTGTGTCCAGATAAAGCTCATGTTATCACCTCAAACATGGGCTGACACTCTCTCTATCTGACTGTTGTCTTTCTATCATAGTTGTGTCCCTGTCTTTCATCGCTGACTTTTGCTTCCTCACTTTGGGGTGGGTAGCTGGAGGCAGACCTCTGGTCCAGGACTCTAAAAGTGGAGAAGTGGTAAATGCTGAGGTTTCTCTCTGATTTGCAAAGGTAAACCCGAGATTCTGTTGACTAAGAGCAATGAGGGAGATTAAGAACAACTATTTTGTATGTCCCTTGTGTGCGCGCATGTGTGTGTATGTGTGTGTGCATGCAGATGTGCTTGTGTGCCTAAGAGCATGTGCATATGTATGTGTGTTGAAGTATGTGGAGGCCAGAGGTCAGCCTGAGGTGGTGTTCCTCGGGAGCTGTCCACCTTTTTAATTTGAAGCAGGGTCTCTCACTGGGACCTGGGGATTGCTGAGTAGGTTATGGTGGTTGGCTAGCAAGCTCCAGAGACCCTCCTGTGCCTGCATCTCCACTGCTGGGATTACATGGGCTTGTCGCCATGCCCAGTTTTTTACCTGAGTGTTGAAGATCAAACTCAGGCCCACATGGCAAACACTTTACTGACTGAGCCATCTCTGTAGACCTTAGGATTTTTTTTAAAAATAAGATCCAGGAATCTTATTTCCTCTTCCTTTCTCTCTCTTCTTTTCCTTTCCTTTCCTTTCCTTTCCTCTCCTCTCCTCTCCTCTCCTCTCCTCTCCTCTCCTCTCCTCTCCTCTCCTCTCCTCTCCTCTCCTCTCCTCTCCTCTCCTCTCCCCTCCCCTCCCTCCCCTCCCTTCCCCTCCTCCTCTTCCACATTTTTTGTTTTCTTCCTTGGCATCCTTTCCCACCCTCACTTCTCATAGCCACTCTCACACAGTCCCAGTAACCTGCTCCTGCTTTCCTCCCTATTGGGCCATAGGTGGAGGCCACATGTTCCCAACTCTAGTCCAGAGGGGGCATCCTTAAACAGTAATAGTTCATTTCTGTGTGTATCGCAAAGAAGAATGCCCATTGCAAATTTGGCTCACCGAGCCTCAGTGTGCTACTTCCTGCCAAAGGCAATATATCTACGTGTCCTTAGCTGTTACTGCAGATCAGGGCAAAGCCAAAGTAGAGGGGAGAGGAATAAATTACAGATGAATGAAAATATACACTGGACCTCTGCAGTTTTGTCTGAATCCAGCGCTAGGTTCTAATCAATATAATGTATTTTTTTATTATTTGATAGCCCACTCTAATATAATAGGGCAATAAATACCGATGAAAGTGTTCCCAGTGAGCAATTCCTTTTAGAATAATGACTATTTGATTATAGAATGATTTGGCTTTTAATTTACACCAGCACTTAATGTGTTCTGTTAACTTAATATTCTCCCAGTGGTAGAAGTGCAGCCCCACTCCAAGGCAGTGATGAATGGGAACACAGAGGAAGCTTCGTTACGGAGTCGGATCCTGTGTGGGCCACTCAGAGTCCTGTGGCCTGCAAAGCCAGCTTCCTGCTGTGGGGACATAGCCTGGCATGTCTGGGCCGAGGTGGAGGAGCATTGTGGAGTGGTTGGAGATCACGTCGCTTCTGTCTACCTCTTCCTTTGCTGATCTGTGGGTGTAGAATAAATGCCGAGGGCATTCGGTCCATCAAGAGAACTTTAAAAGCCTACTGTGTGCCAGTCCCAGACCAATTAAAGAGCAGTGTTAAAAGAAACAAACTAACCCCCAATCCAGAATCTTAAGGATTACAGGTCTTCAGACATGCCTGTGTGGATGAAGCTGGACACTGGTGCTGGGTATCAGCAGGAAGCCTGTCTGTGTGGGCTGAACAGAGGGAAGAGGTATGCCTAAGAGGTGGGAGTGGGTGGTGGGTGGTGGATGAGCAGGCTGCTGCCTGGGGCTTATCTGAGCAGATGAAAGCGTCTGTTGTGTGGGTGAGGGGCCACAGGGTTGAGAGGGGCAATCGAACACACTCATGGATACCCACAATGCAAAGAGATGGCTCTCAAGTCAGGAGAGGGCATTTTTTTTTTTGGGGGGGGTATGTTTCCAAGGGAGATGGGATTTGTAACTGAGAGCTTCCTGAAGTAGTTGCTCTTTGGGGAGGGAGGGTTTGTGGCCTCTGCCTGTGACCAGTCTTGGCTGGAATCAAAGCAATTCTCCTGGAAGCTTTACACTGTTGAGATGACTTTGGGGTGGTGGTAGTGGTGACATATGGCCTTCAGTCCTTAGAAACGGTGTCAGTGTTTGTTGAGGTCTGTAAGATAGAATGAGGGGTTATGGTTGCCATTGTTCATGCCCAGGGCAGGGTCTGCAGCTTTTGAGTCAAACCTGAGGCTGAGATGTGGAATGTGTTCAGAGGCTAAATCATGGAGAATCTTGCCATTCCCACTAGCAGGAGGATGAGACCTGCCTCGTCTCCACCCAGCCTCCTCTGTGTCTTTCCACCCAACTTCTCCTCCAAACACCTCATTCAGTTACAGCGTGAGAGGGACAACGGGCAGACTTCTGGTGCCCATTGTATCAAGTACTGGACCGGGGCCATCACTCTAGGAATGAAGACAACAAACTGTGTATTTGTGCTGGGTCTGGCTTGTTTATCTTAGCATGATGTCCTCAGGGTCCATTTGTATGGTAGCATCTGCCAAAAAATTTAAGAGATGAGTTGTATTCTAGTGTTTGGTTGGATTCCATGGCACCGATTGGAAGCTGGTTGCTTCTACTTCCTGACTCTGGCTATTAGTGAGTTTCCTCCAACTTTGATAACCGAGGAGCATAACTTCTGTACCCAAACCCTTCCAAACGAAATGTTTAACCTGTGAATCCAATGTCATGCTCAGCTCCTTAAACACACAGCAATCTCCAGGTTCCTGGCTGCATTCAGCCTCATGTCCACCTTGCATTGTCTCCCACACCTGCTCTGTACTGGCTAAGGCTCTGCCTTCCTGGCTTTGTGCATCTTCGGAACCTCACGTGCCCCCCCCCAAGTAGATCTGTTCCATTCAGTCTGCCCCCCTACTCTGGAGGTGGTTCTCCAGGGCAAAGGGCGACTGCCGCTCAGGCCTTCCCTTGCCTCATAACCCCAGCCCTCCAGACAGTCACCATGAGCTCACAGGACAGTTCAATATTGACACAAAATGAAACTTACAGCCAAGCTAATCAAACATGTAACAAATTGCACGCACTGTAGTCATTATGCTCTTGGTAACGAGGCGTGAGTGATTAGCAGCTGCTGCGTGGCTGTAATTAGGCTTTCATGTTGCAGCCTAAGCAGCTTCTGTCCATTTGGAGTCAGCGACTATGCTCTGAGTGTGTGTGTGTGTGTGTGTGTGTGTGTGCATGCATACGTGTGTGCGCATGTGCGCGTGCATGCATGGGTGGCCCAGTGGTGGGGCGGGGGGCATGCTGAGTAGGAGGAGAGAAGGCTGGAGTGAAGAACTTTGACTTCTTGCAGTGCACAGGGAAATGGTGTCTTTGGTGACACTCAATTATGCCTGCACACCTTATCTACTGCACTGCCAACGTGGCCAACTAAATCCACTTAAAAACCTGAGAGAGCTTGAACAGGAATTCTAGACACACACAAAAAAACAGAGTTTAACGCAGCTTCTTGCTCTGTTTGCTGGTGGCAACAGAGACATGGCTCCTTTAAGAGGCTTCCTGACTCAGTATTAGTGGCAAGAACTGCAAGATTTCTTTAAGGGAAGGCTTTCTGGTTTGTGCTCATTATAGGAACAGCTCTGGCTCTTTTTGGGGGCTGATGCCCGCCACTCACTTCAGGTCTGGATGCTTATGTGCCCATTTGGGGTCGGAAGAAAAGTGACTGAGACCATGCCCATGGCTCAGCTCTCCTCACCTAAGCAGGCAGCCAGACCAGCTCTGCTAGGTGTGCACAGGCAGGAGAGCATGGCAGACGCCTGCTGCTATACACAGTGTTATTACTAGGCTGTGTAGTGCGGTGCATGGCAGATTGGCTTTTACTCAGATAAAAAGGGTTTATGTGCTGCATGCCCAGAGTTGAGGTGGCGAGGACGGCTCCCACCCAAAG
>JAQHUG010000159.1:1394248-1410735 GCA_028555095.1 Dicrostonyx torquatus
CTGGAAATGGGGCTGTAAGCATGGCTCACAGAGCTGGCACTGAAGGGATCTCCACCATGTTGAACTGGGCAGAGCCAAAAGGCAAAGCAGCCTTAGTCCTCGCCATACCACTTAGCATTTTAAAAAGCAGTACTGGTCAGAAAAGGATTACAGATACACAATAGGACAGATTCAGACATAAAGGCCTCTAAACGAGACACAGTGTGTCTAAAAATGTACGTAGGCCTGGGAGAGAGAAGAAGAAGTGTATAGAGATTTATGAAAAGAAGAAAATCATTAAAAAAATAAAACAGTCTTTAAAGAGACAGAATACAGACAGTCATAGATTAAAGAAGTAATGAAAAATAAACCACGTAAACATGAAAAATACACAGAGTCTGAACTATGTATATTATTGTGGTTTTTTTTTAATTTTTTGACTGTGAATGACCTAAGTACAGAAAGACATTTCATTGTACACAATGCTAAGCTAAAGCAACATACATACTTTAAAGGTATCTTGACTTCAAAATTTGGGTCTAAGGATATGTTGCTTTGAAAAAGACATTCTGGTTTTGTTTCCATAGAGGATGAGAACCTGTGGATTCCTTCCAGATTAATGTGGTTTGATGGACCAAGACCCCCCCCCCCAAAAGGTCTCCATGAACTACCCAAAATTACTTTGTTCAACAAAAAGCAGGAAGCAGTTTGGAAAGAACTATGCCCAAATTCTCTAATGATTGTATATAAATGTTTGTTTACATTTAAAGGGGGGTATGCTATAGAGACGAATACTTTGCATTGGTCTGGATCTTGGTTTATTGACACAAATTTAAGGTCAATTTTATTATATGTATATTTTTGTTCTTGATTAAGGTATTGTGCTTGTACAGCTCATTTAAAAATGTAATGTATAATTAAGAAATATAGGTTACCCAGCACTTGGGAGGCAGAGGTAGGCGGATTTTTGAGAGTTCAAGACCAGCCTGGTCTACAGGACAGGCTCCAAAGCCACAGAGAAACCCTGTGTTGAAACACCAAAAAAAAGCAATATAGGTTAATAGATAGTCATTTATAATAGTCAAGCTTGTAGCCATGTTAGTTAGGTTAGTTAGATATATAGAGATTTATTTCAGTTAGATAGGTATTTTTTCAAACCTTTCTAAGACTAACAGAATATGGAATTTAAAATATTTTAAGAATTTAGGACTTTTCATGACAATGAGACACATCTGCTTCTGGCAGCACCAATCTACTTCAATAGGATAATATGCTTCAAAGATGCTCCTTATGGAGCTGGTTAGCCATTTGGGCAAAAACTGCTCTTGCCTGCATTGCTTGATGGTATGCTGATATGAACTGGATGTGCAGGATCCACAGAAAAATGACTGCTGATCTTGCCTAAAGGTCAGAGAGTCCTTTAGGGTTCCTGCTTCATTTGAAAGAGTCTGCCAGACATTCTGCAGGACACAGAAGAAAGCGACTGACAAACTGCCAATATAGGTAGCACTGTTTTTGAAATTTCCTGCTTCATGGAAAAGTCTGCCAGACACTATGGGCCTGTAGGCTGAAGATGGATGCCCCAATGTTACAAAAGAAGTTTGTGTGACTGTCCAGACAGCTAGATGTTTCTGTCAATTCTAGAGTTTTGGAAGTTGCTTACAATACACTTCCTATTTACTTAGGTAATATTATATCCTTCTGGGGTCTTTGATGAAGTTGAAGAGTAAATAGTTATAATTTTAGTTTTCTTTAGTTATGATAAAAGATAAAGTAGATATAAATATTTTGACTATAATACTTACTTGATAGTGTTTTATTGTATGTAATCTTTCTATATTAAATTAAAAACCTTCCTTTTTATATTGACAGAAAAGGGGAGGTAATAAGGGATTTCCCTCTGTATGCTGTGAATACCATTGGTTAATAAAGAATCTGCTTTGGGCTTATTGCAGCACGGAATAGGGCAAGGAGGGAATTCCAAGTGGATAGAGGAGGAGAGAGTAGATGGAGTTGAAGAGAAGTCATGTAGTCACTGTAGGAGACAGATGCCAGATGCTGAACAAAACCTTACTGGTAGGCCACAACTACGTGGCAATACCCAGATTAATAGAAATGGGCTAATTTAAGATATAAGAGCTAGTCAATAAGTAGTGTGAGCTAATAGACCAAGAAATGTTGTAATAATACAGTTTCTGTGTTATTATTTCAGGTCTGGGCAGTTGGGAAACAAACGAGAAGCCGATGTCTACAGTAAACAAAAATTTAAAAAAATTCTTGACAGTCAACCTTAAACAGTCTCACCTCTTTTCCATACAATAAGTATGATGAGATGGGGAACATGTTTATTAGCTTGATTTAATCATTGGAATTTATGCATGTATTTGAATAAATAAATCACAGGAATACTGTAAATATATGCAGTTTTAATCTTTAACTATACCTTATTAAAGCTGAAAGATAAGAAGAAAAAAGGAAAAAGAATGTAGCCACTAGGTGGATGGTTGCTTTCAGTTTTATATTGAACCCGCTCTCCTTGACAACTGGCCATCAATCCTTAAGAAATGCCCTGGACTTCAATCTTTATTTCCAAAATCATGTTAGTGTAGAGTAACAAAGTGATAAACAACAAAGAAAAGCTTTCTAGGGCATACTAGCTATTATTAATGAACAATTTAGCTACCTGTGCAAGAAAACCATTTCTAGGGCTAAAGCTGTGAGCTGATGTAGTTGCTGTTAGAATACAGGCATTGTGGGTTTTTTTTTTTTTGAGACAGTGTTTCTTTGTAGCTTTGAAACCTGTCCTGGAGCAAGTTCTTTGTAGACCAGGCTGGTCTTGCACTTACAGAGGTCTACCTGCCTCTGCCCCCCAAATGCTTGGATTAAAGGCGTGCACCACCACCGGCCACAGGCATTGTTTTACTTTTAGCATATCCCCCAGAAAAAGGAAAACATGTCTCATTGAGTTCTGCTCTGTGATTATAGGAAATCTGTTCTTATTGGAAGAGGAAGGGAACACTAGAGAAAGAAGTGGGCAGGGCTCTTTGGACCTCAGTGGGAACTAATTGGCCTTGAGTAATGTTCATTTGGCTTAGTAGGGATTGACTTCTCAAGGGACTCAAGCCCTGGTCTGCCTTTATTGATGCTTATTGTTTTGAGGGAAAGCTTTTCTTTTGATTGAAGTGCACAGAAGGATGTGTGCCAATGGCATGCATTAAACTATGTCCTTGAATGAGAAGTCATAATGGAGAGGAGAGGCTGGGGACACCAGAGCTTCCTGCAGGATGGAGCCAGCATCCCGTGTAGTGTCCTGGCTCTGTCTCTTTGACCTTGACCTTGAGATAAATCATCTTGAGATGAGTCATCTTGTCCTGCAAGGGAGGGAAGATGATGCAGAGAGTGGGATGAGAATGCATCCAAAAGTCATGGGTCACACATTTCCTTTTTCACTTTGTCCTTGTGCTGTTTCTTTCTACTGTTCTTCCCCAAGTTCCTCCTCTGCTGTCACATCCCATCTGCTTAGTTTTGCAGTTGGTGGCAGAAGCCAATTCTCCCGTAGACTGAGTTTTGGACTTTATGATCAAAATATCATACATCCTGTGGTTGATTGGAAAAGGAGGTCCTTCTGTTTATGTGTTGCTTTTATTAGTTAATCAATAAAGAAACTGCTTGGCCTGATAGGGCAGAACTTAGGTAGGCAGAGAAGACAGAACTGAATTCTGGGAGGAAGAAAGCAGAGTCAGAGAGCCACCATGGAGAGGGCTTCAAAAGGAATTCTAGAAAAAAAAATGCAGAGTTTAACACAACTTCTTGCTGTTTGCTGGCAGCATGCCACAGAGAAATTTTTCTCACTCAGTAGCCACACAGTAAAAATGTGGAGGTTTTAAAATATCGACTTTCTGGGCTGTGCCACCCTCATGACCTCTGACTCTTTTGGGAGACAGAGTATTTTGGATGGAATTTGTGAGCATTGTGCTGCATGTGGCTTGCTTGATGGCAACTTGGACCAGCTGTGTGCCTGTAAGTTGGTCAATGTGCGAGGGAGCTGCAAGCAGCTCCCCCATAGTGGAATGTGCTGAGCGTGGGCAGGAACTACCGTATTTATCATAATAACAGTTCATCTTAAGTTTTACACTGGGCAGGCAAACAGGTGTTACCATATTATCCTTATTAATGGTGCAGCTTAAGTTTTTAAAACGCACTTAGCATTTTAAGAAGTGCTCCTGGATAGTAAATAATTACAAATTCACAATAGGACAGATTCAGACACAAACAACCTCTAAATGGGTCACAGTGTTGGATAAATGTATGTAGGCATAGGAGAGAAAATAAAAAGAGTATATAGAGTCATAAAATAAAGTTAATGCTTTAATAAAAGGGTAAAGTCTTTAAAGAGACAGTAAAATGATAAAGAAAAATAAACCATATAAAAATGGAAAATTCACAGAGAATCTGGATTATGTATATTATTGTGTTTTCTTTGAATTTTTTGACTGTGAAGAAGCTAAGTGAAGGGAGGCATTTCATTGTGTGGGCTGCTAAGCTAAACCAGCATGTACATTATAAAGGTAATATGACTTCAGAATTTGGGTCTAAGGATATGATGCATTGGAAAAGAGGTTCTTATTTTGTTTTCACAGAAGATGAGAACCTGTGGATTGCCTCCAGGCAAATATGGTTTTTTAGACCACACCCTCCTGAAAGGTTGCTGTGAATACTCTCAAAAACTTACTCTCATGCTGACTGAGATGAACCTAACACAAAGGATACACCATAAAGGACCTGATTAACAGTGCCCCCCATACAGCACGAAGAAGTTTGGAGAAAAACAACTATGCCCATATTCCCAAATATTGTTTATAACTGTTTACATTTAAAGGGGGATATGATATAGATATGAATAATTTGCATTGGTATGGATCTTGCTTTATTGATGCAAATTTAAGGTCAATTTTGTTATATGTATATGTATTTCTGATCTTGATTAAGGTATTGTGATTGTGTAGCTCATTTTAAAATGTAATGTATAATTATGAAAAATAGGTTAATAGAGAGCCATCTGTAGTCAAGCTTATAGTCATGTTAGTTATATTTTTATAGATATATAGATATATTTCAGTTAGATATTTTTCAAATTTTTCAGAGACCTTCAGAATATGGCATTTAAATATTTAAAAAAATGTAGGTCTTTCCATCACAGTGAGACATATCTGCTCCTGGCAGTACCAAGCTACTTCGAGAGGAAGATGAGCATCGAAGAGGCTCCTTAGCCATTTGGGCAAGAAACTGCTCTTGCCTGGACTGCTTCACTGGACATACAGTACCCACAGAGAGATGACTGCTCAAATTGCCTAAAGGTGAGATGGTCCTTTGAGGTTCCTGCTTCATGAAAGAGTCTGCGAGACATTCTGCAGGACACAGAAGAAAGTAACTGAACTATCTTTGAAATCTCCAGCTTCATGGAAAAGTCTGCTGGATACTATGGGCCTGTAGGCTGAAGATGGATGCCCCAACAGTATAGAAGAACTTGGGGCAAATATCCAGGCAGTGAGATGTCTCTGTCATTTCTAGAGTTTTAGAAGTTGCTTAAAATGCTCTTCTTATTTAATTAGGTAATATTATATCCTTCTGGAGTCTTTGATGGAATTGAAGAATAGATAGATGGTTATAGTTATAGCTTTCCTTAGTTATGATAAAAGATAAAATAGATATAAATATTTTAACTGTAATTCATGCTTGATACCTGTTTTGTTATATGTAATTTTACTTGCTAAAGTTAAAACCTTCCTTTTTGTTTAAACAGAAAAAGGAAAAATGGTGTAGGAGGTCCTTCTGTTTGTGTGTTGCTTTCATTGGTTAATCATAAAGAAACTGCTTGGCCTGATAAGGCAGAACTTAGGTAGGTAGAGAAGACAGCAGAGAAGAAGATAGCAGAGCCAGGGAGATGCCATGGATCTTCTGCCTGAGATGGACACTGGTTAGAATCTTGCCAGTAAGCCACAGTCACATGGCAATACACATTAATGCAGATGGGTTAAACTAATATGTAAGAGTTAGCCAATAATGAGTTAGAGCTAATGGGTCAGGCAGTGTTTAAATGAATACAGTTTCTGTGTGATTATTGTGGGTGTAAGCTAGCCGGGTGGCTGGGAGAGAATAAAAGGCCACCCTCCTCATGCAACAGCTGATGTCTCTTTGTAGCCATGTCTTGAGACCAATGTAAACCGACCCTGGAAAAGCTGATTATCAGCCATCTACATGGGGATGGTAAATCATCATGACTGTTCTCAACATTTCCCTCACTCTGACTCCTTTGTCTGGTATTCCTAGTTATTTGTACAAATACCTTCCAGTTATCTTTGAACCTGGCTTTGAGATTCCCTTTGACCCAGTGTTCTAACCCTCTTGTTAAATGACCAGAGTTGGTGGTAAACTTGGTCCTCCTGTCCATCCTGGCACTGCACACCATCATGGCTGCACTCTGAGGTGATTGGAACACTTATTACCCAGGCTCAGAAATCATTGTACATTAGGTTGGTAAGATTCCTTAGAGATTGAGAACATCCTTTCCATAGGAGTGACATGGATTACAGAAGGGAATGGGGGATCAATTGCTCAAAAGCTTAGACCTAGGTTTCCCTTCCCAGTAACCTATTACCATTATTAATATGCTTCTGACCAAGGAAGAGAGGATTGTCTTGCTTTCCCTCTTTTTAGTGGCAAAATTTTAGAACTTAGTGAGGACCCTAATGTCCATTTGGCCCAGCTCTTCATCCACTTGGCCGTTGTTGGACTACATTCAGGGTCAGGGAGGTCTTTGCCAGGGTTGGGTTAAAATCTTTCTCCTTGAGCTCTCAGCAACTGGATTTTTTTCCCCTCTGCATGAGCCCTGCATACTCATAAGTGTATTGCTTCTTCCTGGGAGAATGGAAATGTATTTTTCTTAAGTGCATGTATCTCAAGACAACCCTTAAAGAGTGGCGTCCATTCTGCACAGTACTATGGGTGGAAAATGGTCCCAGGGCTTGTCAGACAATGAACTTTCTCTCTCAGGAGGCCAGGCCTGGTGTTCTCAGGCACAGGAGGCTGAGGAAATTTGCAGGCAGGGAGCCACAGAAAAGCTTTTGTCCCATCAGTGGCCGTCGGAGACTCTCCATTCACAACCCACACAGGCTAACTTACAGTGGATTGAAACCACTTCCTTCTGGCTTGTGCACTCTCCCATTGTGCCATTTTGACTGATAGCAATTTTTTCCACAATGTAAGCCATTTTGACATGAAGAGTGTGCTTTTCCAAGGCACTTTGGACTGATCGTTTGCCATCTGCCTTTGACTAAGCTACATATTATCAGAAATACCAAAGGAGCAGCTCCACTCTCCACCATAACTCACGCTAACTCACTTGGCATATTAGGCCCTGAAATTCTAATACCTCATTTTCATGACAAATGATGCAACAAGAGCCCAAAATGGCTGCCATGAATCTCATTGCTGACTGAGGCCGCTGGGGAGAAGAACATGCAGAAAGCTTAACCTCTCTGCTCTCTGCAAAGTCGCAGGGGGCAAGAAGCTGACCATGCATTAATGCTGTCACTCTCATGGCCTTGGTGCCACAGTGGCTTTGACTGCATTGAAGTCTGAAGATTTGAACCCATCAAGAAATCAGGATTGCAATATTTACTCCTGATACTGCCTGGATGTGGGCCCTGGGGTGAGGGGTTGATTGACAGCGAAGGGGTCTACTACCTAGCACATCAGTCACACGGTCTCTAGGGGATGGCTAAGGGCATTAGGTTTCCTAACAGTTTGCAAGCCTTCATTTTATGTATTTGTTATGCAAGTAGCAACAGGATTCTGTATTTGCATCCACCCCAGGGGAACCTCGGGCAGGGGACAACTGCTACCTCAGCCAAGACATGTCACCATAGAACCGAATCTGCAAGTGGAGAACATTGACCCGCATAGGGGGCACCTCAGCCACAAAAACACAGGGATTTGTATTTGTCAGGCTTCTCCTCACAAACAGAAGTGGTGGGATGCATGTGTATGTATGTATGTGTACATATACTTGTGTGTGTATGAGCGGATGCATATGTATATGTACATATATATATATATATATATATATATATATATATATATGCAAGATGGAGGCTCCTTCTTCTTCCCTGCCCTCTGGGGAAGCTGTCCTGGGTCTGGGTGGAGTTGCTTGGAATTGAGGCTCTCCGTTGGGCTGCTTGACTAATGCTTAATCTTGTGGTGAAACACAGCGGACAGTTTGAGCTCTTCCACGCACTGGGTTAAGCTTTGTTGAATGTGTGACTTGCTTTAACTTTCCTAATATGTTCATGCTGTAGATGCTATTGTCACGTCTATTTCACAGTGACAAATATCAGTCTAAGAAGTGGATGATTCCTGCCCTGTTAAAGTTCACAGCAACGTGTGTCTGATTTCTTTTTCCAGGAGACTAACTCCTCATGTAACTAGTACAGTAGTAGTGGGCGTGAGCCTGGGCTGGTGGCATTAGAGTTTGTACTGTTAGTTCACTCTTTACAGAAATACAGCACCAGGGAGGAGTGTTCCTTCGCTCTGTCTTAAGGAATCCTAACTGCAAGCACATTGTTTGGTAACACTTCTATAGTCCAAAAAGCATTGACCAGGTCAGCAAGCCATTCAGCTGGAGAAGAGAGTGCAATTCGATGAAGAGAGAAAGAGTGTAGGAAGGGAATGTGGTGAACTCTCAGAGCACCGAGAAGGGGCCATGGCCTCAGTGTAGCTCAGACCAAAAGGCTTAGATTTCAGAGATGCAATTACTGCACAGTACAGCTCTGATCCTGAAGTCAGACCAAGAGCACAGCAATCACAGCCCAGTGTGACAAGTGCCATAAAATCATGGTGTCTTACAAGAGAGGCTTCTAACCCAGCCTAGTGAGTCAGGAATGGTTTCTCCAGAAAACGTGAGGGCTAATGAAACGTGAAGTTTCATTCTCCTTTGCCAAACTGATAATGAAAGTGGTGATGAAAGGACAGGCACCACCTCTCCAGTCTTATCCCATTGGTTTATTTCCAAGTTCCAGGAAAATCACAGTTGAACACATTGAAACATTGAACACTTGCTTTCTTCATCACCAGCCTCATGTCTGTTCTACCACCGACATATGCATTCATACTCTCCTATATACAGCTCTGTTCGGAGCATAGGTAAACATACAAGTGTGTATTTCAGCTTGGGGATGCTTGCTTGTCTTTCCTCATTGATGGCTGCTCTTCGAAGACCAGAGCTCATGACAGAGGAGGTCTTTAATAGCCATGGGAGGACAGGAGCTGAAGCTAGAGAGCAGGTAGCAATGTGAGAACAACGATTGTAGCCAGCAGCAAAATTAGTGACAGCCTGGGAGATTCACAAGGGGCTACAGAGATATTCAGCAGAAGTGTAGGATCTCTAGGGTTAAGGGCACCTATTGGAGTTATCCTATCTACCTACAACCAAAATAAACCAAGGAGGGATATTTGAAAGATGGATCATCTTGGGATTTAGAACCAGTGTCTAAAGGACACTGTTGGAGCAGTTAGGAGGCTTGTGCAATACAACATTTGGGTATAATGATTGTCCCTTGTTTTTCAAAGGGAGATTTATGCAGGTAACATATCTTTGGGAATGGAAGGACATGAGTGTTCTAAGGATACTTGGGCATCCATGTGGTGGATATCAACTCAGAGCCAAATTATCATCACATCATCATGCGTTACCCCAGTCCAGCTCCTTTTAGAATAAGGGGATGTGGGGAACTGTTGATGTGCGAGGTTTCATTCAGATTGGTTGGTAATGGGTTTATTGAGTCTTGGAGTTTACAAGATTTTCTGACTCATTGTAATGGTCAATATTGAGTGTCAGCTTGATGGATCTAGAAATATGTTGGAGAGAAGAAAACCTTCTGGGCATGTCGTGAGGGAGTTTCTAGATTGGGATCACTGAGGTTAGAAGACTCACCTTGAATATTGGTGACACCATTTTTCAGGCTAGGGTCCCAGATTGAATAAAGAGGAGAAAATGAACTGGGTATACTATAGATCTTTCTGTTGTTCCTGACTATAGAAACAAAGTATCAAGCTGTCTCAGGCTTCTGCTGCCACAACCTCCCCTCCAGGGTGGACTATACCCTCAAACTGGGACCCAAAACAAACCTTTTCTTCTCTAAGTTGCATTTGTCAGATATTTTGTTACAATAATAGAAAAAGTAATTAATACAGAAAATTGGTCCCAGAAGTGGGGTTGATGTACTTTTCTATGTGGTTTTTATGCTTTGGAACTGGTTTGCTTAAGGAATATGGAAGACTTCAGAGCTAGAAAAACACCAGAGTTCTATAAGCAGAGGTTAATAGTCCATCTCAGTGGAAGTTTGGAAGACTAATATACCAACAGAAATGTGGATAGTGGGGCCCTAACCCATGAAATTTCAGAAGTGAACAAGATGGCAGAGAAAGCATCGGTAATTGTTAAAAAGATTAGTATTGGTAAAGAGAAGCCTTCTGCACTGTGCTGACAATAGGAGGGGTGCCCTAGGAGTGAATTTCCTCCAATCAAAAGCTCTATCTTAAAAAAATTCAAGTTAATTTGAAAGGAGTGTAAGCCAGCATTTATTTCTTTCCGTGACATGACTTCAGACAGCACCTGTCCAGTGTTCTTGCCATTCAGAGCTGGAGCCATTCCTGCCTCCATGTCTTCTTGCTATGGTGGACTCGATCTCAAACTCTTCTGTCCTTAAGTTGCTTTCCTTAGGTATTTCCTCATAGCAACAAACAATGCCTAACATTGTTTCTGACTGAAGATCTCACCTGCTAGGAAAGCAGACCCAGCGAACATCCATTGTACAGGCACCAATGAGCCTATTGTCCATGTCACCTGAAGGCTGCATGTATATAGAATACAGAAAGGTTTGCTTGTATAGGTTACCTTGTGAAAGTGGACACCAGTTTCCAGAACACAGTTCGCACTAACTCATTAGAGCGGCCATTATATGACCATTATTGGTTGGATTGCTCCCTAACCGTGGGTAGAAAATCATGGACCCAGAATCTGGAGTAGGAGTGGCTTTTCACCTATCTTTCCCATGACCTGCCTGGCAATTGATCTTCCTGACCACAGGCTCTGCAGAAGGAGGACAGTGGAGTCCAGACTGGGTTATGTCCAACTCTGAACATATTCTCCTTTGGTTTTCGGTCTGACTGTTCAGTTCCGACTTTCATGCGGCAGTGGGTCCAGACTGTCCTGCAGTTACTAATCCTGACCTTTGAGGAATAGGAGGGACGCATCTCCTAGATGGAGGGAAGGCCTGGGGATGCACCCACACCTGGGAAAACCCTGATGCATCGTTAACAGAAATTGGTGTTTTGTGGCTTCGTTCACTTATTGTTTGGGGAAGCATAAATTTCAGGTCATTGCACATCAGATGTGTGATTTGTGCAAATTCCTGACTTGTAAAAGGGCAATCAGGCCTGGCAATCCCACCCAGGTACATGGGTGGAGGAGGGTGAAAGTTTGGTCGCACTCCCAAAGAGGGAAGGGGGTGGCTCTCTCCTCTCTCCTAGGACTTTCACATAAACTCAGGTGCTCTTGGTCTCCTGGAGATTCTTCTGTGATGCTTCTGCGCTGCTCCTGTCACTAAAACCAGCAGTTCAGCAGTTCAGGTTTTTTTTTTTTTTTTTTTTTTTTAAAGAGCATTCTGCTCCCCGCTGGGAGTCGTCTCCAGCACGGCCCTGTTGCACTACAGGTGTGGGTGAGAGATCAGCTTGTTGGAAGGAACAATGGAGAGGAGACATGAAAAGAGCCTTGCTGAAGAGGCCACAGAGAGCCCGGGAGATGCGGCTTGGCAGTGCTCGCTGCACAAGCGCGAGGACCTGAGTCTGACCCTCAGAACCCAGAGAGAAAACACAGGTGTGGGGCTGTGTGCTATGATCCCAGCGGTGGGAGCACATGTCTGCGGAAGGCAGCAGGAACAGGAGGCAGGAGACCCTTGAGAGATTCCTCATCCTCCTTCAAAACTCACTGAGTTCATACCTTTGGTGAGAGCGCTTTCTGCTTAGCTTGCTGGCTTGAGTGGGATTAAGCTGTAAGGAGCTTCCCTGCCTAAGATCTAACTCGTCACCCAGGGATATGGGTGCTGCAGCTCCTTGGCTGCCTCCCTTGAAACTACTGCCATCTTGCCCTTCATTTTTGTTGATAAGATCACTCAAAAATGATTATGTCTCCAGTGGCTTTGCAAACATAATTTATGGAATATGGAAGATGGGAGGGAGTTTAGACGTAATCCGAGTGCAAAATCTTTTTTTTCTAGACTCAAGAATCAGAGAGAGGCTAGCCGACCTGAGGTAACACAGTGGACTCCAGTGCCCTTGTCCCCTGAAGCAGCACATTCCTGCTCCCTGGGGAAATGGGGCTGAGATATCCTGACACTGTGTTGAGGGGAGGTGGACCCAGGAGCCAAGCACCTCCTGATGCTGTGTTCTCGGCTCTGGCTTTCAGAGTGCTTACGCTGCCGCTGCCTTCTGACATTTACCAGAGAGCACCAAGGGATCTGTGCTGGAGAGAGTTATAGGATTACAGAATGGCCAGGAAGCAAAAGGGCACTGTGGAAATGTGACAGAGAACGGCTCCTCGGTGATCAATACTCCAAGCTGTGTTAATCTCTTCTTTTTGTATTTATGACCACTATAAAACTTAGAGCTGGGCCAGTGAGACCCTGGCTGAGGCGGCAGTTGTGTGTGTGTGGGTGTGTGTGTGTGTGTGCAGAGTCCTTCCCTTGAGATCAGAGAATTGCTTAATCAGTTTTCTGCAGGCCCAGAAAACCCTTTTGCTAAAGTTGATGGTAGGTCAGGGGTGAAGCTAGGACCCAAGCTGGGTCCTGGCTCCTCTTTTCCCACACTTGGGTAATCCTGCTTCATTGCTGGAGAGGTAAGGCCATGTCTTGGGCTCAACTCCTTGAAGTTGCTAGTCTTCTGATTTTGATGCCTGAGGAGGGCTGTTAGGGCACGACCAGACATCAGTAGCTTCCTGGGGAACATCTGGCTCTCGTGTGGGCACAACTGTTGGCAGCATGGTCCACCCATATAGATGACAGATGTTTCAGTAGGCAGGCAAGGAGCAATATGCAGAGAAAGCTCCCCCACCCCCCTGTGCCGTGAGTGGGACAAGGGTCCCCCATCCTCACCAGGAGGCACAGACATGCATCTAGTAGGTCTGTAGAATTCTGTGGGTAGGCAACAGGATATTGGGCACAGCAGGGGTTCAGGAGGGATGGGGAGCATGAGTGCAAGGAATAGGGACCCAGATCTTTTCCAAAAAGATGGCAATCAACCTGTGCTTCACCAGGAGACAGGAGACCCCTGGCTGCATCTCTGGTCCTCACTCTGGGCTGGGCTCCAGTGAGGCAGTGTGCATGTGACAGAGAGCAACAGGGGGCGGTGTTCCTACCCTGGAATCTGTAAGCTCCATTTCTGCCTACTGTCTTCCTGCTGACCCCCATACTGTTTTCCTAACAGTCCTTCCACGGACCACATCACGTGCCAGGGTAGAGATTATTCCTTGTGGCCTATTGTCTCTAGTCAGTGACCCCAAAGGCACTCACCACAAGGACAAGTAGATCTAGGACAATGGATGGGTAGGTATAGGGGTGAGGTGTTGTAATCATGACTGGGAGGACATTGTGAGGTCAGGACACATACCTGCGGAGAAGACAGGAAGCTGAGCATACATATTCTGACTGATGCTCATGTCACATGAAGCCATCCTGCAGACCGGGATGCGTTGATCACTGGAGTAGTATAAGCTGTCCCGGGAAAGGCATTTAGCAGTGCAGACAAGGCTGTTAGCAGAGAGCACTCCTTGTCTAGATGTGTTACCAGTCAGCTGGTTGGGTGCCCTTTGCTTTACATGGGTGGAAGCGAAGGGCGGAGAAAGAGCTCTTCAAGTGCTGGTTTCTGGCAGCTTTTGTGTGTCCCTGTTTGTTGCGGTGGCAGATGGGCAGGGACAGCAGCAGGTGGCACCTTTAATGTTAGAGCTCTCCCGTAGAAAAGGAGTTCCAGGTCCCTTAGGCCTCCTGCAGTAGCAGGTGTTGTGGCTCTGGTGTAGATCTAGGAAGTCAGAGCTCCATAGCTTTGACAGGAGCTGGCCTTGCAGTTTGTGGGCAGCCCTAGGTATTGCAGTTCTTCAGCTTCTGATGGCGGTCAGTGTTACAGCTCCTGGATATCTCAGTCCCCCAGCCCCAAAGGCTCTTCCAGTAGCCAGGGCCTACAGCTTCTCTTCCCTGGATCTTAATGGTCCCCTCTCCTCTTTGGGTCTCAGCTCTCCATCTTCTCTCGATTTCTGCCATCTCACTGGCAGCCCTGTCACATTTGCATCTCAGCCCTCTGACTGCTCAGCCTGACCCACCTCTTTCTTTGTGGTCAAGCAGGTGGCTGCTTTGCTACTGTTGCAGTTTGAGCTGAGTTGCTAATCCTCTGATGTTACTGCTGCCTTTGCCATCACTGATGCTTTATTGCCCAATGCCTCCTTTGTATCACCAGTTCAGCCCATATTGTAACAGTGGGCAAGAAAAGACTACTCAGAGAAATTCTTTATTGGCTGAGCTGCAACACCAGGTGGGAACACCAGAGGGTATCTTGCCGCTGAGTCACGGAGTGGAACAATCAGAGGATTTGTGTTTGTGGCACAGGTGACCTCCAGTGCAAGTGAAGACTGGGGTTTGAATCAATCACAACACTGTCTCCTTGGCATCCATCACTGCAATTCCTCTGCTAGCCCACCAGGGCTCCCACACTGGCCTAGGCAGAAGAGCTTTCAGAGTTGTCTAGAGTTCACCAAGGTTTGTGATAGCAAAAGGTCCAGTATGAACCATCTGAAATAGTCCTGATAAGGTGTTGCCTTCAGAAGCCAGAGCAAGCAGCTGTGTTATAGTACAGTTTCCCCAATGTATGGGTGCAGTGTTAAAAATGGCCAGTGCCTGCGTAAGACTAGTCAAAACTGGCTGTTGACTGATGAGGTTTTTGCTTAATTAAAACAGCTAGGATGGCAAGGAAGAGTCTCACTGTTGCCAATTAGAGAACCAAATTGCTCTACCCCCAGCATCTTTCTTTGTAGAAACAATTATTTTTTAAAGTAAGTGTGTGTATGTGTATGAGCACTGTGAGTAAAGGTGCCTATGGAGGTCAGAAGAGGGCATCAGATCCCCTGGAGCTGGAGTTACAGGCAATGAGTTGTAGCTTTTCAGCTTGGTGCTGGAAACTCTGGTCCTCTGCAAGAACAAGAACAGTCTGTGTTCTTAGCCACCAAGCCATCTCTCCAGCCCACATCAGAAATGTCAGAGAGGCTCATCATTAACACCAATAGTGATGCTCAGGGCTTGCTGTGCTGTCCTCTCTGTCTCAGGCACCTCCTGCCCGTGTCTGTAATATGACTCAGTCTGTTTTACTCTGTCTGCTCTTCTACTCAGGCATGTTGCCACTTTGAACTTCCATTCTTGTGACTCAGAGAACGTTGACAAATACTGGGGAGCCTCACTTCCGTGCTTCCTTCCTTTTTGTTGGGAATGGCTGGACGGGAACTCTGCGTTTGGAAGGTTGGAGGTGCAGGCATGGTCACCCAGGGTTGGGGTTGCTGGAACTCACATCTGCTGTTGTCTAGCAGCCTGAAAGGATGTTACAGTGAGAGGAGGCTTGGCCTCCTTTAGTCTGGTGAGTTGACCTGAGGCGCAGTAGCAACTGTGGAAGTGACGGCTTCTTGGACTACCTCGTGGGTCCCCAGAATTGCAAGTGAGCTGACTTCTGTATTCCTCACGCTTTGCTCCTGAGCAATGCTCACCTAGCATTACTGTGAAGTCCTGTGCCTACCGGAGCAGGGCGTGATTATTTTATTTTGTGTTTTAGGACACCACCTTTCTTCTTTCTGTAAGATATGGTTTCTCAAGGCGTATGGCATGAAGTGTGGACCCTCCCCCAGTCTAGTGATCTGTCAGATGTGACTGGCATATCCAGACCCTGCGCATGCGTGTGATGTAAGAATGAGCACATGTGACTGAAGGTGCCCATTCATTACCTTTGAGCTTTTGCCTTTCATCAAATAGGGTTTGTATATGCTAATATGACTCTACTCCACTCCAATTGATTTTTATTACACACCTGTGATTATTTTTTGCTTATTAATTTTGTGTACTAGAGGAAGGCATTATGCAGTCTGGCTCCCTTTATTTTTTTCTTTTGCCAAAAATACAAATGCTAAATTTCTCAAAGACATGATGTGGGAAGTCCTTCTGTATATGTGTTGCTTTTCATTTTATAATGAAAAAAGAAGCTGCTTTGGCCTGTGATAGGGCAGAGTAGAGCTAGACGGGGAAAACTAAACTGAATGCTGGGAGAAAACAGTCAGAGTCAGAGGGATGCCATGTAGCCATGGGAGGAGAAAGATGCGAATGGGAACCTTGCCAGTAGGCCTCGTCCTCGTGGTGATGCACAGA